>JAOEHQ010032179.1:0-24012 GCA_025447715.1 Asclepias incarnata | reverse complement strand
ATCTATATCTATACACACATATACATATATCATCAAATTAATAAAGAAAAAGAAGAAAGTAAACAACTCCGACCACCGTGACCTCATCTGACCACCGGCCACGACCCCATCTCTCTCCCTTTGATTTTCTTCCACCATTTTAATACCCATCACAGATCTATACTCATTCTTTTCAATATTAACAGTTATCGATAAAGAGGGAATAAAATAATCGCCGAAAATCGAGCTTTTAAAAAAGTTGTCGGTGCTGGAGAAGATTGGCGATGGTGGTGGTTGGTAAAGGTGATCGTTGACAGGAAACCGATTCAATAAGGTAATCATCATTGCCTCTAAAAAAGAGGGTGTTTGGTAAACAGAATGTAGTTATGAACAAGATCATAAATTAGTATCTGTATACAGAAAGTAAAGAAAGGATAAGATCCATCGATCGATCTAAAGGGTTGTTGAAAATCAGAGAGCAAATTGAAAATCATTGGAAACACCCACTTCCTTCTGCTAAAAAAAAAGCAACATTTAATCATCATCATCATCATAGCCTCTCATTATATTTCCATTTCCATATAAGAAGAATCCAAGAATAGTGGCAGCAGCTAAAGAAGTTGCAGTAGTAATAGTAATAGTAATAGTAGTAGTAGTATTAGTAGTAGTAGTACCAGAATAAACAAGCAATTGGCCTCAAATGGGAATTTGGTCTAGTAGCTTGATTATGCCTGAGATTAAGATCAAGTAAGCATAATATTATGTGTTTGTGTGTGTGTGTATATATATGCATAGAGAGACAGAGAGAGGGTGGAAATCATGAGCTCAGATCTGTTAATAAGAAGAAAAGAAAGAAGAAAGTGGTACAAAAAAAAAAACCAATGGTCCTTTAGGGGTGGAAAGTACCAAAATACCTTCACGTGGGAGGCACGTGAGGGTTTTAATGGATGAGAGATAACGGCCGTCAGTTCATCGGACGAAAGATGAACCTTATCCTCCTATAAAAGACTACCAGTGAGGTTTTTGAACCATAGGGACGAAACGTGATTTTTTTTGACAAACCACAGGGACCATTTATGTCGTTAACTATAAAAAGAAAAGAAATAAGAAAAGAAAAGATGATATATATATAGTTATATACGCATATGTAAATCAACAATTATTATTTTTAGATGGAAAAATAAGTAATAAAATCAGAAAAATATGTTTAAACTCATGACTAAAAATATTTAAAGGATTGATTAATACGTAAGACAGAATTGAGAGTAAAAAGAATAAAAGAAAATGGTAATGTACGAGTCATGTATTAAGAGGATTAGAAATAAGGAAATGATATAACCTTCTAAAGATTAGTCTAAAAATCTTTCTAAAATCACAAGATGATGACATGTGAATTCCACTAAATCTCTTTACTAATCTTATTCTTTAATTTTTTCATATGTCATCATCTTGTGGTTAGAAGGATTTTTAGACTATATTTTTAGGATGATTTATCATTTCATTTAGAAATATATTTTGCCTATTTTATTTTATAAGTAAATATATCATAATCAACTTATACATGACAATGTTTAGTTTTAGATAAATTACATATTTTTAAGAGGATGGTTTGGATGATGTTGGCTGTTTAAATTTTTGGTACAGTTAGCTTGAAAATCGGGGGGTCATTTTTGTAATATATCAATCATTCATTTATTTGTGTGTGTAACTGTATCTATCAAATATACGGTCAACTGCATATTTGATTTTCCCATATAATTAGGTTTATACTTTTGACTATCAATTATTTCTTTTTAAAAAGTAAGTTTTATTCACGAAGGTCCCTGCCAAATCTCAGGCGACTAATGTATCTATTATTCTATACATCGATCTGTTCCTATACCATATGTAACCAAGGGATTTAATATTACCTGTACGTGTAATAAAATCTATTCTATGCTTTCTCTAAAACACGACTGCGGGTGTGGGGTCACATATATAAGTATGATTATAAAAAATAAAAAAAAATAAAAATAAGACAAATAGTTTGACGCCTTTACTGCCCCTTCACTACTTTAAAGTGAAAGGGTCGTTTTTCAAGATTCACTCATTTGCGTTTGGTATGCTTCAGTGGTGTTAGGTACTCACACATTATTCGAACCTTCCATTATTATATATATGAGAAGGGGTGTGATATTTGGACCGGCAAATTTTGCTCGATGGACCCAAAAGTGAAGCTTTTTAATTTTTGTTTTTTTTTAACTCATTTTTCTGACAAAGCATAATTATTTTTTCAGAATTTAATATATATTACCATACCCTTTATTTCCATCCCTTAAAGTCCACAAATACTTTCACCCTTCCCTTTTCTCATGAGATAGTTTCTCGAGTTTAAAGAACACAATAAGATGGCAATTAGCTAGCTAGGTTGTTAAAAGTGTTGATAAAGAAGGGTGAAATAGTGGAGAAGAAAAAACGTCAAAATCCAAAACACTACTGGACTCCCCCGTCTTTTATAGACTTTTTGGAGTGGTGGTTGGCAGCGCCTACGTCAGATCATGTGCTCAGTTGCGGCGGAGGACCCCACCAACGTGGGTCCCATGGTTCACATGTGCCATCTCAGCCTCCAACTCTTACTTTATTAATCCTTATCAAAATAATAATATCAAGTTAATTATTTAGTGAACTCCCTTTCGTTTCTATCTTATCTTATTTACATACATATAAATGACCTTTTTATGTTTGTTTTTTTCTCTACTATGATTGATAACTAAAATGATTCTCTTTTTATGTTCAAAAAAATAAATAAATAAATAAATGATTCTCTTTTGTTATGATTATGAAATCAATTAATTTTAGTAGTTATAGACTTATAGTACAAAGTTTAGATGATACAGGAATAAACTATACCCTTTGAGTTAGTTGTGTAAATATATCATATATGGTTTTTATGATATATTAATTATAACGTTGGTTTTTTGATATTATTTTTTCTTATACATATATACACGGTTGGTCCCTTTAATTTTTTGATGATATCTAAAAATTGATATCACATGAGTCATATATGTGATTTCTTCTTCTTTATATCCATTTTCAATCTAGCCATACTTTTCTTTTCTTTCTTTTTTTTTTTTATCCTTTTAAGCTTGTTTTTTGACACAAACTTTAGGCATATACATATATATATAGGGGAAAGTATATGTACTGTAACAGTACATACACTCCGTACATCATAAGAGACAACAAGTTTAAAAGCTTTGCTATTTACTCCTCGAACATTTTGGAACACACATATATGGCCCCTGATTTCTTCATTGCTGTACATATGATAGGTACAACACCACTGTACCTATCATTTCCCCATATATATATATATATATATATATATAATAATTTATCATATTAAAAGGCATAAGGTAAATAAATAAAAAATACATATAATAATGACCGTTTATGTAGTTTGTTGGAAAAAACTGACAGGCAAAATATAAAAGAGTACAATAATCAAATACAAAGAACACTAAAATTTACATGGAAAAACCCTTGCGGGAGAAAACCAAAGACACAACCGATGATTACACTATACGGGAAAAATATGAAAATGGTTACAATTTAGGAGCTAGGGATTTGTGGATTAGAAGATAATCTAAACCCTAGGCCAACCGATACAATATGAAAACAACTTTGAGTTGCAATAGGAAACTAAATAACTTTAGGCCCCGTTTGTTTTTTGTAGGAGGTTTATGTCTGAATCTGAATATCATTTCTGAATGTTAAGAGGTGGTTTAAATGTCTGAAATCTGAATCATTATTGTAGTTTGTTTTTTATATAACATCGGAAATCTGAATAATAAAATATTAAAATAGACTTTAACGATATTTAAAGTCAAAATAAGATATGTAACATATTTTTATATAACCATCTATGATTTAAACCCTTTTTATAAATATATATACATATAAATCAACAAGTAATTATATTAAAACGGTTGACAAAAAGTCAAATGAAATAATCAATGAAAACAAATAGACGTGACAGTCAACAACTTCTATTCACTCTTTCTTCTTAAAAAAAAAAATCATCTATCTTCTTCATAATTCAATTCAAGTTGCTACTACTCACAAAAATAAAACAAAACAAAACCTACCATCAAACCCCATCCCATATCTATCATCAAACCAAATACGGTCACACACAAACACACACGGCGAATGCTCTCTCTCTCTGATACACACACATGGTGACGAAGATGGTGATGAAAAGCACTAATGGGTTGATGGTGAGGGTCTAGAGGCAGAGGCCAAAAGGGGTGGAGACATTGCTAAGAGGTTATCTAGATGTGATTTTAGATATGAGAACCTTAGAGGTTTAAATTTTAGATCTCTTGATGCTTGAAAAAACAAACACCCATACATCTAAAAACCTCTGATCGAAAAACAGGTAAGAGGTTTATAAGATGTTTTTAGCAAAAACAAACAAGGCCTTAGTATTTATCTAGGGCTTATGGCATCAAAATGTAATAAACTATACACGAATGCCTATAGTAGGTATTCAACTATAATCATGTCCAATGTATGTATTTAATTTTCAAATTTTAAACATTGTATGTACTCGACCAATCAAAAGCTTGCAAACTGACAACATGGTACTCAATGTACCAGCATGTATGGATGCCACATATACCCAGATACATACAATGTTCAAAATTCCAAAGTTAAATACATACAGAATACGATTATAGTTGGATACACACTATAAATATTTGTGTATAGTTTATTACACTTTTGATGCCATAGCCCCATTTAACTAATAACTCGGTCTCCGAATAATATCCTGCCTTTGGCTACAAGATCTGCATCTTAGGCTCTAAGTAATATGCTCAAGCTGAGCTGACTAAATTCGGATCATAATTAATATATTTAACTGTTATAAATGTGTGTGTTTGAGAAGGAAGCTTACCCCCACCCCGACTATTAGTTGTTGGCTCTCTCCATCTCTCTTAAACTTCCTTAGGTTTTATGTGCGACCTATGCGAGGTAAAAACTCACCCATGGCTAATGAGGTGATGAAACATACATGCGTGCATAAACAGAAAAAGTGAAATCCGTAAATATACTATTCTTTAGCCCGATAATGTTAAAACAAAGGCTTGAGTGAAATGAAACAGTTGATGTAAACTAACCGATTAACGTAAATGGTTAATGTTAAAGGCAGAACCAGAATTTGATCCGTTATTTTATTAGGAGGGACCAATTGGGTTAAGTAATGTTAATTTAACATTTGAAATGAAAATTTATATAAAAAGTTGTGTTCGTTGATGGGAGTCAAACACCCTTTACCCCTACCAGTTCCATATTTGGTTAATTAAATATATACCTCCACCGGTAAGAAAGTGCATTCAAGTCAATCTCATTACCTAATTATTATGATGTGTTAACTCAACTAAATTTTGTATTACTAGTAACTATAATATGATTGTATATTAAACTTATGCTTCATTACCTAATTGTTATGATGTGTTAACTTAGCTAAATTTTGTATTACTAGTAACTATAATATGATTGTTTGTATATTAAATTTATGCTTCATTACCTAATTACTATATATATTAAACATCAAAGTTATGAACAGTGCCACCGTCCATGTGGCACTGTTCCGTTCGTCCACCTCACACTCGTATCATTATCCAGATTTTGCCACATCGCATCCCATTTAGGTTTTTTTTTGGCTTTTTTTGGTTTATTGCAAAGTTTTTTTCCTTTTGGGTTCTCAACTAACATATTGGAAACTTTTATTCCTCATATCATTGTTCGAATTTTACCACGTTGCGTCCCATTTTATTAATTTTGTTTTTCCTAAATATTGGAAACTTTTATTCGAACCCCGTACCATCGTTCGAATTTTGTCACGTTGCATCCCGTTTTATTATTTTGGTTTTTTTATTATTGGTTTCTTACACACGTTTTTATCTTTTGGGTTTTGGTATTGATCTTAAATCCCCGTACCATCGTTTGGATTCTGCAACATTCGGTTTTTGTTTTTTTTTATAAATTTATTCATTGGTTTGTTGCACACATTTTTTCCTTTTGTATTCTTGGTATTCATCTTAAATAAATATACATTTCTTATGATCACACTTTTCTCTATTTTGGGTTTTTCGTATTCACCATAAATAAATATACATATTTTACGTCAAACTTTTAAGTTGTATCAAAACGATAAATGAGACCTTGCGCACCCCTTAGCTTTAACAAACTTTTGAAAATGTTTGTAGTACTATTTTTAAATAACGTGAATGTCCCCGCAACGCGGGGACCGAACCTACTAGTTGTTATGATGTGTTAACTCAACTAAATTTTGTATTACTAGTAAGTAACTATACTATAATATGATTGGTTTTATATTAAATTTATACTTTAGTAAGGTTCATTCATAGTTAATTAATTAAGTAACGATATATGTGACTAATTTGATAAGATTAAAAAGATGCATAAAAATCTGGTGTTGACACATGAATTATACTCATGCTTTCCCTATATCTTAATTTTTGATCTGCCATGTATCAATACCGGAATTTTAGACATATTTGTAAGCTTATCAAATTAGTCACATTTATCATTTTTTAAAATAATTTTACTCCATTGATTGATATTATTTTAGTTCATGACTGATGAGTTTCAAACTACCACTATACGAAAATATAAACCACTTATTATCGGTAATTTTTTACAACACTAAATAAATAAACTTAGTATATATTTCTTTCATAAACCGTAACAGCTCAATAAGATAAAAGGTCCCAAAAAATATATATATAAATAAAAACCACACTATCAATATTCTTTGTTTCAGTGTTTTAAAATTAATTTTACTTTGATACTTTTACCAAAAAAAAAAAAAAAAAAAAAAAAGGTGCGAAAAAGGTCTGTGACGTACTGATGTTGTGTTTAGCCCATAGATATACATCGACCATGTGTTCTAAACGGATTTTCCCGCATATTAATATTAACTATTTGGGTACCCTAACTGTTTTGAGTACACAAAGAGTTAGGGGTTGGGCCCAATCGCTTTACACTTGGGCCTATATTGTGAATAAAGAATAACTTGATGAAACTGAGTCTACTAACGAAAGTCACTAGAAATTTTGCACCTTATTTATTTGGACTTAATTAAAAAGTGAATTTTATAAATTGTTTTAATTCTAAAAAGATTTGAAAACGTGATTTGCATGGGATTGGCAAAAAGCAATTGGGTGAGTTGGATTGTGTTGGGTCAAATTAGGCATTTTCCGTTTGGGTGGGAGTGGGAAGATTGCTAATTTGCAAATAGAAGATGACCAATAATAAACAGTTAAAGCACATTGAATTACCAACATGTTTATCCATTTTCATTCCAATCTTGTAGATCTAGAAGATTACTTTTAAGAATATGAAATATTACAACGAGTACGCTTTACTACGGGATCGTATTTTTGGATATTCCAAGAAGCAATAAAAGTCGAGCGTCAAAGATTTTAATATAAGAGCAAAATAAGTGTAGGGTTAAAAATAAATATAATGGCTTAAGTTGAGGGGAGAGATTGAAAAGTTATATAAGTTAAGGTATAAAGTGAAAGTTGATGAAGAGAAGGGATAGAAAGTTAAAAGACTGTATAACTTCTGGGAAGAAGTTGAAAATCGGTGAGGTGAGGATGAACAATTGAACACCGTATTCCATTACGATTGTGTATATATAGAATTGAATTAAAGTCCTCCCATGAGGTGCTAGGCGGGGGTTCGAATCCCGTCTGGTGCTGAGGGGGCAAAGGTTTTCTCCTTGCCCAGTGTCGTGCCTTCTGTAGCGGCTGGTCAAGGGGTTTTCCCTACCCCGTGGTTCCCTGACTTCGTGGATCGGTCGCTAGTGACTGCCTGCCCAATTGGATGTAACGGCTAGCCGTCCCGTGACACGAACGTTCAAAAAAAAAAGATTAACTCCACACCATCTATTTTAATATATATTATTTTACCGGTGTGGATAATATAGTCAATCTTCATATTTTGAGACCAGCCATCGATAGATGGATTGGTACTTTGAAGTATTTGAGATTTTAGTTTCAAATCTTTGTGTGAGCAAAATTGCTCTCAAGAATGTAGACATGGTTTTTCTCAGAATGGATTTTCCCTAAAATTGAAGTTGGGTATATGAAAAGGCAATGCCGCTGAGCCCAAATTTACCGTTCATAAAAAAAAAATCTTTATATTTTGAGTGTCCTAAAAATATTGCTTACTACTAAGAAATGATAAATATATCACAATTACAAAACAAAAGTTAAAAAAAAACCCTAAAGAGTGTAATGTAGATTATATTATAACATTTACATATTTACATTTTTTTATCATGAACAATTATTTTAGGGTGTGGTAAATAGTTAATTTAGATATTTATTTCATTAAAATTGAACTATATTTGCTACATTAAAAATGTCAAAATTGAGGTTTTACATTATATTTTGGTTCTGATTCAAATAAAACAAATATTAAAGTAAAACAAATAAAACAATCCATTTTACTTAACTGAAAATCGTTATACATTATGAAAATCTTCGTGCATTAGTGTATATATTTGTGTTCTATGAATCTTTTAATACTTGTTTTACAATAACTAACTCTTTCTATTTTACTTTGTCAAATATCAACTTTTACGCATTAATTAGATAAAAGGTCATTCAAACCCAAAATTTGTAAATTTTAATTACTACTTTTTGTTTCATATTTTATTTATTTATAAATATTTTCTGAAACGGTATAAATGTATAACCAGTATACGTACGGGCATGGTAGGGATCGGAAGTGGATATTTGCATAGTATTAAAGATGATGGCGATGGTCCTCATGGATGCATACAAATTTTACTTGTTTTTATTTTAAAAAAAAATGATAAATGTGACTAATATGGTAAGTCTAAAATCTAATGTTGATACATGATCAAAGGTTAAAAATAAAAATAAAAATAAAAATGAATAGAATTCATGTATAGTAGTAGATTTTTAGGCATGCGTTTAGGTCTACTAAATTAGTTATATATATCATTACCCATATGGGGTCAACTATAGACATAAACCATGTGCTTTCATCTAACTATGCAAACATCAATAATTCAAAATTTTAATACAAATTAAGCATTCGATTTGCATGCTACATGTTAGTATTCTAGGCTAAGTTTGTGCTAAAAGTTTACTTATTTAGTTTAGACGAAAGACTTTTTATTTAGCTTGGATTTGCGGCAAGAGGCACAAAGTATAAAGTATACGTTCATTAAGTCAAAACCATCATGAAGCCAAATATATGGAGCCAAATATATATGGGGTTGGGTCCCATTACGGGGTCATAAGGGCATTGCCCAATGTGGAGCTCGATCTTGTATAACACATAGCGAATGACTTTGGACATCAACTGGTGTGTGATTCGTGATCAGACTGATCTAACATAGAGCTAGTTTGAGACAATGCTAATAAGTGACCACACTAATCTACTGGGGTTCTTTATTTTTTATAATTGTCTGGAAATTTTAAAAACAGTAAATGAACATTTTTTTAGCGTGTTTAAGAACGTGATATCTTGGTTGTGTAAGTGTTTGTAACTGATGGATAGGACACAATTAAATTGGATTCGTTAGGATGGTGAACACAAGAAATAAGCCTATTCAGCTTTGTGAAATACTTGTTTGCCCGAGGGTAGTTCAATTTTTATTTCTATCTTTTTAATTTTGTTGGGTGTTTTATCTATATGGATATATTATGAAGGGAAAATGTTATATACTGATAACATTACGGTGCTGCACTCATATTAATTTTCACACATGATAAAAAGCCCCCCCTGATTTTAATGTTTGTGTGGGCAACATTACATAATTATATACTGTTAACATCATATAAGTTATCCCCTATTATGAATGAGAGGCAACAACAACAACATCTAATCCCGACAAATGACAATGATAGGAGAGACACAAATACGAGTACTCTATACAATTGGGTTCTTATTTTGTGTCTAAATCAAGAATGCAAAGTAATATACAAAGCAACCAAGATATTTAAGGTGGAATAATCAACTTTATAAAATGAATACACTATTTATTTAGATATCAATTTCTTTACTTTTGTTACATACTAGAATAAGACCGTACAATTGCATTGGTTGGTGGTTTTTTAAAAACATTTAAATTTTGATGTAAATCAAATTTTAAAAATAAAATTTAAAAACTTCTGTTAGTATATGCTGCTAGGGGTGGTAGGCGGACTTAGTCGAGCAGCGGTTTTGGATTATCTAACACATTAATATATTTAAATTGTGTTTTTTTTTATTTGTTGATGGAATATTCAAAGATGAAAATAAATGTCACAAATTATTTTCATTTGTTAGTAAGGATATTATAATAATATCACATTTCTTAAAAAAAAAAAAAATTCATCTAAAATGTTTTATTATGTAGTAAAGCTGTAAAGATATACATATTTCTCAATATTAGATTCTTAAATTAACTGAGAGTTGGGACTTGGGAGTCCACTAAATGCATTGTTCACGCCGTCAGCCCATGTTTATTTGACGGCCCAGGAAAGCGAACTTGTAGTGCCATTATAATTTTGGGCTTAACTGAACACTGAAATATTGATAACTAAAATTAATTTTTTAAAAAGGGTTTTGTTTGGTGAAGCCGGTCATGAACAAAAACTGGGTATTGCCCTACCCGACCCGAAATCGGAATCGGTTTTTGGTCAACGGGACAAAAACCGGGTTTGATCATACCCGAATCGGGTACAAATTGGTTTTTGGTCAACATGGACCTGTTTTTTTTTACAAAAACCGAACCCGACCCGATTTGTACCCGATTTGTACCCGATTTTGAACCTGAAACCCAAATCGGTTCCTACCCGTCAGGTTTTAAAATACCCGAACCGGTTTTTTTATACCCGGTTTTTTTCGGGTCCAGTTTCGGGTTTTCCTACCCGGTTTTTTTGTGCATGCCTAGGTGAAGGATTACTCTACATGACAAGTTATTTTTGATTAATTGTAACGGTTTAACTAGGTTTTGCCAGTAAACGGTTCCGTAATTCCCTGGCCATTACAATATGGTTTACAGAGTATGATCGAACCTGCATTACTTGTATGAGACACGGAACGCTTACCACTTGGCCATAACCAAACTTAATTTATTAATTTTATTAGATCATATTTTATTTAGTTTCAGTGAAAATTCATGTAATTGATATTTGAATTCGTTTAGATGCAAAATGACTCAAGAGTCAAAAGTGTCAAGGTGATTGTTGCCATTAATCACATTTGTAACCTCCAAGAGAAAAAAAAATAAACATATGAAAATCTTGATGCTCATTGAAATATTTTTCTTTAATAACAAACAATTGTTAGCTTGTACAAATTTATTAGCCCAGGTAGTAAATTCTGGTTCAGTTCTTGATGTATATTGTATAAGTTTTGTAAACATGTCTTTAAATCTTATTTCGTTTTAAATGATTAGACTTTAAAGATTTTGTTTAACACATAATTTACATGATTATATATTTTGCAGATTTAAATATATGAAGGAAGTTAAAATTAGACTGTACAAAGTATAAGCTTTTCATTTGAGACAGAAAAATTTACATTAATACCTGCCAACCATTTTTTTTTTTGGTAAAAAGATTTTACTCTGGTTTACCTACCAACCATTTGTCCCATACTAAAACCCATAAATAAAAATAAGGCATAAAAGCAATGATTTGATATGAAATAGAAGCGTTCCAAATTAAAGTGTATCAAAAATTTGAAATGAGGCACCCTGGAGGGGTGCCAACAGCTCGTCTTAGCCGCATCGTGGGGTGCCAAAAATTTGACATGGAACGAAGCCATTGGCAACCTCTCGTCGTGGGAGCGTCATCCAGGAGGTCGTCGTAGGGAGGACGAGAGAAGTGGAAGAGAGGTGGTGCCGATGAGTGTATGGTTAAAAAAAATTATTTAAATCATTGAAAATAATAAAATATTTGAGGAAAAAGATAGAGAAATGTCATTGTTGGTAATGGTGTGTCTTAGGGTATTCTTGGGCCATCTCCAATGGCATTTTCAATTTGTCCATGCATATCGGATACTTCAGCAACACGTCAGCAAATTGTTCCAGCATACTGAACTAGCACATTGAACTCATTTTGCATCCAACCCAACACACTGAAACTCAATTTGCTAATGTCATATCGTCATCATCCATATTAAATTAAAAATACATTATTTATATATAAACACAACACACATAAGAAAAAAAATATAAATCTGACCCACATGTTCAGTATGCTTTCAATATCCAACGTAGCATTTTGATGAAGCATTTTGCCCAACATTTTGAACCTCCAACTCATGCATTTTGAAAAACCTTTAAGCATTGATGGGCATTTCGCCATTGGAGATGACTTTAGAGGCCTCATAATGGTTGATTATTGGCTCATCATTGATATGTTATTAGATGAATAATGAGTCAACACCATTAGATGTGACTCGTCGTTGGCTTATCATCTGGTGACTTGTGGTTGGAACCATGAATGAAAAGGTGGTGACCTTTTTTTTTTTTGGTTTTTTCGCCCCTCATACAAAGATTTATTTAATGAAAAATAAGCGGGTTCAAGATTAATGGTTGGTTAGTGATGCATTGGGGATGTTTTAAGGGATTAGTGGTTGAAGGGGGTTTTATGATGTGTCACTGACAGCGTCTAGTTATTGATGAATGATGAATCAGGCATTATGAGTGCTCTTAGGATGAATATGGTGGTGATGTGGCCGTAAAGAAGAGGAGAGAATGTATTCATTGTTGGGAACCCCCTTAGGTTTTTAACGTGTTATCTTGATAAAAATTTTTTTTTACACTTTTAGGTAAGGTAATCATTGCATTACGTAACAAGTAAGATGACTATATTTACGTTGGTTTTTTTCACATATTCATAAAAATCGATTGTTTGGAAAAGTAATTTGAGGATAAAATAGTAAAGTTAATATATTATTTTTGAAATAATTATTTATTTTGGGACGACAAATTAAAATAGAAAGATGCATACTTATTTTGGGACGAAAAAAAAAATACTATATAGTTTAGTCTAAGAAAATGCTAATTTGATTCGTTATTCAAGAGTCGTGTGTGTATCGGATAATTATAAAGGAACGGCAGATGGTAGGTTGTGTGAGACTCCACGACTATAACGTTTTTTAGCATAAATAGAAGTACTTGTAACTATTGATTGCAGAGCCGGCCCTAAGGAATTTTGAGCCTAGGACGGGCCAAAGAAAAAAGGGCCCCTAGGTCAGGAGCAGCGAATTCGACCTATAAGCAAAATACACTCGTAACTAACGTCTTAACCATCCGATCAGAACGTTCATAGTTAATTATTAAAGGTATAGATACTATATAACATATAATATATAAATAAATATAAAATTCACATGTATATGTATATATAAAATTTTAAAATTTGGGCCCCTAAAAAATAGGGCCCTATGCGATCGTCTACTTTACCCTATGCCTAAGCCCAAGATTGATTGTATTGTGCTTAGTCACCAGAGCACTTGTAAAAAGATAGACAATATATACTCAATCAAAAAAAGTCGAAGACCTCTTTGTTGAAATGTCTTTTTCCATCACTACGTTGACTTCCACTTTTTTAAATGAAGCAAGTTTTGTTTGAAAATTTTGTAAGGATAGGACTATTTTGAGACTCTTTGGTGTTTCCAGTGTTTTGAGAATTTTTTTTTGGTGAAACTAGGAACCCCAACGTTTCAAATGTCAGACTTCGCCACATAAGGCAAGGGAGGCGTCCTAAACGCCAGACTTCGATTACGTGGCAGCCATTTTTTGTCCAGGTGAGTCAGTGAAATATGCGGGTCAGTGACAAAAAGTGACGGCCACGTAATCAAAGTCCAATGTTTAGGATACCTCCCTTGCCTTATGTGGTGAAGTCTGACATTTGAAACACCAAGGTTCCTAGTTTAATTTTTTTCCCCCAAACCGTACAAAATTTTCAGTTTTGTTTACATGGCTTCTTTCCTTTTAGAATTACAAACATACCTTTACTTTTATAGTTTGAGCCCGTATCTTATCTTCAACTTTCTTCTTGTTAATTATACGCATGAAACTTGGACACCATCCTAAATCCTAATGAGTTCTTCGCTTTGGGCCGGTCGAGGATGATTGAAGCGGGTTCTTTCCCCTCTGTCTTGGTGGCGGTGTTGGTCTTGCCAACGGTTTATCTTGGTCAGCTTCTTCTTTTAAATCAATTGGCTTCAGATGACCTTACATTAGACTCGCTTGTTTTTGCTCTTTTGGATATCGAGTCTTTCATTTCTTCAAATGTCTTCACGCCACTCCATTTGGGGCAAGTTTTCAAAACATCCCATGCCGCCACATGAGGAAACCTATTATTTGTACCATTTATCTTTCTTGATTCAAGAAGGAAGGCGTTGAATTATTGATGCAAGAAGGAAACATGTTGTACTAGCTACTTATAATGTCAGTCGAGTTTTAATTATCAAGAGGGTCAACTTTAGCACGAGACAGGTCATTAGCGTTCGTTTATGACTTCTCTCAAACTTGGATCTTCCAATGGTATGATGTTGACTGTCTTATATATAGATCCAAATGCTTATTTATTTGGTGATGTGCAACGAGTCATTAAAACCTTCTGAACTATAATTAACAATTCAAATATTATAACATGGAATTAATCTAATGATCATTATAGAAATGTTCCGGTTAAGCTAATTAATAGTCACTTTCGATAACATAAGCATAACAGTAACCGTAAAGGATACAGTGAGCAAAGCCCAATATTATATAACACCCTACGAATTAGTGCTGTAAATGAAACTGAAACTATACGTGTTCTAGCAAAAGGATCGGCGCAGAAATTCTGACCCTGTGGTCCTTTGAATCTAACTGAACTTTCCCTAAGGACCAACTCGAGCACCTGTCTTCGGGTATGTAGTAGTTTATGGAGTTGGGAACAGTGCAACCTAATCTAGCAAATTAAAGTCCTCCATATTTGCGATGAAAGAATGATATCATTTGATCCCAGTAAATCTAGAGAACGAACTTATAAAAGAAACTGGATTACCAGATGAAATCAGAAAGTAAAATTAATGATTTACATTTCCATATTCAAGTTTTTATAATTTTCCGTTAATTAAAAAGATCTAATGTATGCCTACCAATTAACACGTCCACACATGCATGCCGACTTGCTTGGCTCCTGTCACTTTTTGTACCATCTTTAACATAACATATATATATTACTTTACTTTTTCTCGTAGCTATAAAACATCACTACGATTTCTCTAAAGTTTTCATCAACATCCATCCCTCATTGCAATAAAATCCTCGGTACAATGTTGCCAAGAAGTAGAACTATGCCTTCAAGAATCCATCATGGAGTTGTAAGTTCTATTTACTTTTTGTATTTTGTTGCGTAAATGGGTAAATTTTTTGACAAGATTATCTTATTGTGTGTGGTTTAATTTTAATTTCCGAACCTGTAAAAATTGATGGAAATTAAAAAAAAAAACAAAAAAATAAACACTATAGTTCGGAGTAGCACTATTTTTCTTTAATTCAATCTAGTTAGCTAGTGGCCGGTACATTTCAATCTGTGTACAAGAGACACTCTTCTAATTAAAACAATATATGTTTACATGAGCTCTATGCTATCTTTTATCCTGCATTCTAGCTTGAAGAAAGACAAGATATTATGCACTATTCACAAGTTGAAGCTCGAACTAATGTTGATACCGAGTCCCGATCAATGAATGTCGAGGCCAACTATTCAAAGAGCTTTGATGATGATGGTCGTCTAAAGCGTACTGGTAATTATTATATCCTATATGTACTAATTAATTCAATCACAAGTAGCGTCTTCTAAAATTCATTTACTAATTATTATCATTATGCTTTATGTGAATCTTAAGGTACCTTATGGACTGCATCATCTCATATAATCACTGCGGTGATTGGTTCGGGAGTCTTATCATTGTCATGGGCCGTTGGGCAACTCGGTTGGGTTGCTGGACCGACTATTATGATCATGTTCTCCATGGTCATTCTCTACACTTCTAATTTGCTATCACAATGTTATAGGTCCGGTGATCCTGTCACTGGGCCAAGAAGCTATACTTACATGGATGCTGTCAAGGCTCATTTAGGTAGTTATTGTAATAACATTATATACATCACTTGAAACCTCAAAATATAAGAATTGAAATTTAATCATGTTATATTACGACAACAATGATATCCAATCCTGCCGCGGTCGGAGGAGTATGGGCTAATCATGTTTGATTGCTGTGCTCTATTTATAGGGGGGCGTAAAGTGAAGATATGTGGCATGATACAATACCTGAATTTATTTGGGGTGGCAATTGGCTACACAATTGCAGCTTCAGTTAGCATGTTGTAAGCCATCATCATAACTTAGCTGCTGGCTTCATAAAAAATATTTTATGCTAATAATAAAGAAGCTAAGATTGATTATATATGATCAATTAAATAGGGAAACTATATATCAATATTTTTTCTTCTACTTTTCAGGGCGGTAAAAAGATCAAATTGTTTTCACAAAAGTCATGGAAAAGATCCGTGTCATATGTCAAGCAACGGGTATATGATAGCATTTGGGATCATGGAAATACTTTTTTCCCAGATCCCAGATTTCGACCAAGTGTGGTGGCTCTCTATCGTCGCTGCTGTCATGTCATTCACTTACTCTTTTATCGGCCTGGCACTCGGAATAGCTGAGACGACAGGTGTGTGACCATAAAACCACAAATATAACTTTAAAAAAGTTTAATCAATCATCATATACATAAATCGACACTTAATATATATATATATCTTACAAAAATTAAACCTTTATTTTGTCCTTATCTTGTCCCGTCAAAGCACATAATAATAAAGGGGCCATACATGTTTGCATTATTAAAAAGATTGGCAGAAGCAATTAGATATTTTTTCTTGGTATATATACTTATCACAAGATCAATGATTGATGTCCTATTAATTAATTTATTAATGCAGATTCTAAATATGTATATACATATTCTTACTAGTGAGAGTCCAACCAACAATCAAGGTTCAACTTTCGGTTAGGTCACCATCTAATGTACGTGAATGCATATGAACCATACTTACTAAAGATAATCAGGAACTCTAAAAACAAAGTAATCTTTTTTGACTCAAAATAGGATATAGAAAGAACCTTTCAAGCCTTAATTGCTTTGAACTTGATATTGCGAAGGACCTTTCAAGCCGTATATTGATAGTCATGTAAACATTTGTATTGATAGGTGAACCACCAGCTCCATGGTGGTTTAGTTCTTAAAATCCTGGACCTCTCTACAAGTGGTCACATGCTCGAATCCTACTAGGTACAATCTTGGTGATGGCTAAGAAAAGGTTCGGAAATGGTCACTGGATAACCCAGCTAGGCAGTGTATATCTGAGTAAAAAAAAAAAGAACTTGTCTTCCGAGAGTAACCTGAATAGGAAAACCTCATCCGTTTTCCCGTTTATATATATTTCTACTGCGAAAGATATACATATTGCAACTTAACATGCATTAATTAGTAGTATAATTTTATATGAACTTTAATTTGTAGCAAACAAGGAAATCAAAGGAAGCTTGACCGGGATAAGCATAGGAGCGGTAACACATGCTGGTACAGTTACTGCCACCCAAAAGTTATGGAGGAGCTTTCAAGCATTAGGAGCTATTGCTTTTTCATATTCCTATTCCATCATCCTTATTGAAATTCAGGTAAAAACTATATACTTTTATGTTAGGGCACTAAACCATATGATATACAGTAATAGATACTATACACAGGTCATATAATTGTTAATTTTTTGATTCTTGGCAGGATACAATTAAAGCACCTCCAGCAGAATACAAGACGATGAAAAAGGCGACTTATTTGAGCATTTTTGTCACGACAGCATTCTATATGCTTTGTGGGTGTATGGGCTATGCTGCTTTCGGAGATGAGGCACCAGGGAATCTTTTGACTGGGTTTGGGTTTTATGACCCATATTGGCTACTTGATATAGCCAATATTGCCATTGCAGTGCATCTTGTTGGTGCTTATCAGGTACCACTGCACTATATGATTGATGCATATGTATTTCAAGTCATGGTATATAACAATTATAAAGTCATGGTATATAATTACAAGAATCAAGCTAAGCAATTTATAAAACATGTCTAGTAAATGCAGCAAGGATTATTGGAAACGTTAACAAGAACATGTAGTATATGTTAGTTACCAAATTACTAACTTGGGAACATTGAATTAGGTTTTTTGCCAACCATTATTTGCATTTGTCGAGAAATGGAGTGCACAAAGATGGTCAAAGAGTGATTTTGTGACCGCGGAATACGACCTCCCAATTCCATTTTATGGAGTTTTTCAGGTTAATTTTTTCCGCCTGGTGTGGAGGACCAGTTTTGTGATCATTACCACAGTCATAGCCATGTTGCTGCCTTTCTTCAATGACGTAGTTGGATTGCTAGGAGCCTTAGGGTTCTGGCCATTGACTGTTTACTTCCCTGTTGAAATGTATATGTCTCAAAAGAAGATCAAAAGATGGACACGCCAATGGATCGGATTTCAGATACTTAGCTTGGGGTGCCTCTTGGTTTCTGTAGCAGCTGCTGTCGGATCAGTAGCTGGTGTGGTCCTAGATCTCAAAACTTACAAGCCATTCAAGACTAGCTACTAAGTAACATGTTTGTGTTCTTGGTATTTAGGACGTACATGTATTGCTTAAACGCTACACAAACTTGCATTGGAAGTTTGAACTTAAATTATAAGACTTTCGATATGTTTTTTGTATCTTGTTGATGAAAACACATTATAGATTTAATCTACAGATTCTCATTCGTACGTACATATTGCTAATCTTTGAATCAACCAATCAAATTGGAGACAACTTTTATAGACAATATGAGCAGAGTTTATGAGTTGACTAGGATAGTAGGATGTAAGACATTAAACTTATACTTTTATGTTATTTGTAGTATACTACTATGAATGGGGCTAACATATATATTTAGTGATCATAGAGCTAACTTTTCCCAATAATGCAAGAGTAAGATAAAAATGTACGAGTAAACAAGCTCGGATACTAATTGTGTATATTCAACGGGTTGCTTTTCATTTCAAACCACGTGACACAAATTCTCACTTTTGCTACCAAAACCCAACTGATCGATCACATTTAGAGAGAACAATCAAAGAATTAATGTAGCTAGGATCGCGGAACACGTACATTATCATACACAAGGGGAAGGGGGTTCCAATACACGCAGTATAGTAGATAATCTGATCATTTTCTATTCTTTTACCAGGTTGAAAACTTCCAAACCACATAGCTGTGTAAATCGAATGCTGAATCTGAAGAAACAACGCCAAAAGCCATAGAACCACTTTCATTATCAACATATGCAAATGGAAACTAGTTACTAAAAATAATTCTCCCTATCTTGATTATGGATCGTCTTCAATTTATACGCCACTATCACAGATTAGTTTTTTTTTTATATATATATAGAATATAAGATAAGGGTCTACAGCAGAAACATTTTGATAATAAAAAAATGAATCAAACTGTCACATTAGAAACATCAACATATGAACATGTTCAAAAAAACTGTTCTATGATTTGGATTTAGATGATTTTGATTTTGAGGCAGCAGCTTTTACGAGAGTTGTAGGCTTAATAGCGCTCTTCGGGTTCAAAGCCTTGCGTATCTTAAACACAGCCCATGCTGTCCCTATCGCATGCCCAGCTGCATTCATCCCTTCGTGTGTCACTTTGGCTGCATCTTCGCCATGTCTGTCCCAACCAATTAGTAATGATTATTAGAAATGATTCAATTTGAATCAACAAAAAGTTGTGTAACAAAATTAACCACATATCCATCTAACCAACTAACACTGAATCAGTTTTTGCCTTATCAGGAAAATTATTTCACTAGTAGCACCACAAACGACCTACGGATTATTTTCTAATCATTTTTTACAATAAAATAGAGATTTTAATTACCATACCTGTGTGAAACGTAGTCTGTTGTGACGGTTGATGTTGTCCCCATCACGTTTCTCCCAGACACTTCAACAGCATCACAAACTTTGTCTACATACAAAAAACAGGAATTATTAGAAACGAGCAGGAAAGCTCAACTAGTTGACAGTATTAGCCCTAGAGATCTCAACGTCCGGGTTTGAAGAGTTGAGTTGTGTTTTTCTTAGGAAAGAGTAAATATATAACTTCCGGGTCACAGTAAGTTTTTCTTTTTTGACTCAAAATTGATTTATATTTTGTTTATTTTTATTTACTGTGGAAGGACGCGGTAAAAAGTAAAAACAACATGAAGACATCATATGAGAAAATAGAACAAACATATAAACCAAAAAATTTCTTACACAAATTTATACTTTTATAGAGTGCTTATAATCAAGTGAAAAGAAAGCTAAAAAATCATTGAAAAAAATATCCAGTTTGAATCTGTCATGTTTAGGATGACTATATTGTATACCACGATTGACCGTTCCATCACAGATAGAAAATATTTGATCATTACTTATGCATTTGGATATAAGGTATTAAGAAGGAAGACATACTGAAACCGTCCAATGATGCAAGAATTATTTCGCCAGGTAGAAAGTTGAAGAATTTCTTGCCAGGTTTTGAATTCACAATAGAACCTGTGATGAGTCCAGATACCTTCACAACACCAGAAAGAACCCCAGTTGCCACACTCTCAGACATCTTTGTCAATCTCTTAGCCCTGAAACAAAATTCACATGTTACATACATGTATTACTCGAGTGTGCAGAAAGCACTTTCACGTGAAAATTACAATGTTGGACTGGGGAGATGTCTAAAACAGAAACTCATTTAGTATGATGACTAGTCTAATACCAAGAATCTTGAGGACTCAAAACACTAAAAATCAATGATTCATAGTGATTAAAATGGGCGTATTTAAAATTAATCGTCAAAGGTACACTTTAAGAAACATACTTCTTCCTTCCTAAGATAAACTCAAAGCCTCTAAGGTTACATCCATCATTGTATAAGTTTTATCGGGGAAAATCAATGCTAATAGTTTTTTTTTTTTCCCTACTCTATAATGACCACTGGTGGGAGAAAAAAAAAAAGTTGCAATTAATTTGAAAAGTGAAAACAATGGAGAATTACTTAGTCATTCTATTTTTAGATGCTCAATTCGTCCCTAAAATAGAGTCGATTGTTGAAAATCAAGTATCAGAAACGTTACTTTTTCACTGTATAAATAGTCAAGAATCCATCTAGACAATTAGGTAGACAATTAGACATGTACATGATTTAAAACATGTTACGCTAAAACAATAGTTATTATCATCCATGTAGATATTTGCTTTGGCAAAACAGAGGGTCTGAAGTCCAAAATGATAGGTGGACTCTATAAAGTATTTTGTGAACAAAGTAATGTTTCAAGTTTTAGTGTTTTACTACACTGCCAAGTACTTCTGTCCAAAATCACTCATTATTTACTACCCCAAAATCTAGAAGCGAACTACTTTTTTATAAACTCCAATAACTTAATAAAAAAAACGTAAACGGGTAAACTGGATGAGGTTTTCATGTTACAACCTAACTAAGGTAACCCTACCCCCGATATGTTATCTCGTGAGGTTTGAACCCGAGGACATTAGGTCGTCTGACCACTAAACCACACATCCACATAAATTCATGAAAAATTATATTATACTCCATCCATTTTTTGCAACTTTGACTAGTAAATAGATAAAATGACATCAAAACACAAAGTAGAAAAGGCCAAAATATAAAGGTGAACTCTATCAAGTATTTATTAGTGAACAAAGTAATGTTTCAAGTTCTACTACACTGCCAAGTACTTCTGTCCAAAATCTAGAACCGAAATACTTTTCTATAAACTCCAATAACTTAATAAAAAATGTAAACTGGATGAGGTTTTCATGTTTCAACCTAAGTTGGGTAACCCTTTCCTGACCAACCCCAATATCTTATCTCGTGAGGTTTGGACCTAACACCTGTAACCGAGGACATCATGTCGTCTGAGACCACTAAACCACACATCCACATAAATTCGTGAAAAATTATATTATATTATACTCCATCCATTTTTTGCAACTTTGACTAGTAAATACATAAAGGGGATAACATATTATCCCCATGGATAAAATCATAAAATGACATCAAAACACAAAGTAGAAAAAGGCCAAAATATAAAAATATACATACCTTTTCATTCTCTTCAAAGCTTGAGGACTGACATCAGATTTCTTACCAGATTTAGTCCTCTTTTTCAAAAACTTATTTCCCCATTTCAACCTATCAACAGTCACATCCCCACACCACAATATCCCTCTTATCAACTGACCCGACCCGGAAGCAATTAATTTAGCAACCGACCCACTATAATCTTCAACATTTGGCGCCAAAGTCGTCCAATAGGCCGCCGCTTTAACCTCCGCCGTACCACCACCATCCTCCGCCCCCACCGCCACCACCACTGGCGACACAGCCTTCACTGAAAACACACTGTACTCATCCAAAACCCCATCAAAAAACTCCATATCAAAATCGTGACCCGGAACAGTCAACCCATAGTTCAACAAGTTATCGGGTTCAAGATCCGACTTTGAATCCGACCCAGTACGCAGCGTGAAAAAATAATGAGACCCATCTAGTTTAACAGCTGCTTCGTCTTTGGTTAATGGGAATTGAATTTGGTTTCCGATACGTGCAAGAACGGCGACGACGGCGGCGCCTTGCCGGAGCCGGAGAATTTGTAACTCGCCGGAAGCAAGTTCGATGCTTTGGTGTTTGTCTATTAAATGGATGATGCAATTAGGGATGTTTATTATGATTTCTTCGGATGATTCGAAAGAGTGATTAGTAAGATCATTAGTGTCATTAATGAGGAGATTTTGATTATCATTAGCGTAATCTAAAGATGGGTATAGAGATGGAGCTGAAGGTGTGTATGATGATGAATATGAATTTGGGTTTGGGTTTGGGTTTGATTGATGGATTTGTGGATATAGAGACTGATTGTTTCTATTGGGTTTTTGGGATTCCATTTTTTTCTTCTTTTGTTTGTAATTTAGGGGTGTGATTAATGAAGTGGGTGTGAAATGTGAATGTGAATGGCTGAATTGGGGGTAGTGTTTATGAATGATTGGAAACTTGTAAATTAAGAAAGTGAAATCGCGTAGTGGAAAGTGAAATCGCGTAGTGGACGAGTAAAGATACCGTGTCGACGTGCGTGGCCCAAGGTTTTGGGGAAAAACATATATTCAGGTTATTTCCGCTTCGAGCGAGCTTTTTAGTACGGACCCGTTTTAGACAACGTATGTTAGACCTTTCGTTGTCGAACCGCGACACGAAGCACTGATAAGAAATTCACCTTTCAAAAAAAAAAAACTAGGTTATTCCCGTGCGTTGCACAAACTGACATTATTTTCTAACAAATAATTTAACAAAAGCTTAATGTATAAAAAACTTTTTAGCAAATAGCAGACATAGTTTTTGTAAAATTCTTATAACCTTAAACATATAACACGTGACGATTCTGGACAGGGTTGTTACATCTATTAGTAAAAGCATCCAGTTATACCTAACATACCATTACCATACACCTACAACGTTATTCAAATTCGTGTTACGCGAGTACGGTATTTTCGTAGTCACTGTGCGCAGGTAACTCGCTATAAATATTAATTCCTTATGTGGTAATATAACATAGATACGTGTAAGTTAATTAATGAATTAATGTCTTTTTTAAAATTATAAGTTTCAAATAATAAGGTTTAACTAATATTTAATACACCTATTGAATAATTAAAAATTATTAAAGATGATGTGATCTCAAACGTAAGAAAGTTGCATATTGTTTTATGTATTTACGATTATTTTAATTATTTGTGATTAAATGTTTATAAATTTACTAATCATCTACA
>JAOEHQ010032168.1:0-13141 GCA_025447715.1 Asclepias incarnata | reverse complement strand
GTATGTAGTTCCAAAAGCGCGAAGATGAGAGGTGGCAGTTGAGTTGTTTGAAGATTGAGATGGCAAATCGGATAAATAAAATGGGTCGAAAGGCGAGTTGTTGATGTTTGAGAAGTTGAAGATTGTTGAATGGAATTGTAAAATGTATATATAAATAAGAAGTTCTAGGTTTGTTGCCGGTTAAAATGATAGTGTATTTATAGAGTTTTTTTGGGAGAAAAATAGCTGTTGAACAGCCACAAAAATGAAATTTGGCCGGAAAAAATTTGATTTTTTTTCCATGTTGGAAACAAAAAAACCAAAAACCTAACACACTCCTCGCCTCACCGTGTTCTCCACCAAACTGCATCAACACATTGCCTAATGCGCTGGAGCCCGTAAAGGCAGCCTCAGCTTGTTGGGCCAAATTGCCCGTAAATTCCAATCTTCCAGCCAAATTCCATTTTTTCCGGCAAACTCCATTCCAATTTTCACAGCAAAAACTCTATTTTTCGGGTTAACCCAACAACATGTACACCATCTTCATTTTTTCCGCACTAGACATGACATACTCCTTCTGCTTCTTCTCTTCACTGTCAATCTTTCATTTTTTCCACAACAGTACTAGTTTTAAAGATTTAAAGAAACTTACACGGTTTGTATACTAATTAGCATAGATTAATTAGGACTAGTATAAAAAATGGGGATAGTACATGACTATATGTACTCCTAGCTGCACCCAAGTTGGGTGCTGCCATTATCACGTACCGGGGATCTAGTGTGTACATTTAATAAACTTCAAGCGGTAAACTGCATTTTTTTTTCTTATACATCTAACAGTAATACAGTATAAAAAAATAGAGTTTTGGTAATTCAAGAAAGTATACAAAATATTCAAAAATGGTTCTATTTATGGGCATTGTACGTGATTGTAGTCACCTAAAGGTTGCATTTGAACAATCATGATTCTTTGCGACGGACAGTTTTGTCATTAACAGCCATTTAACTTAATTAATAACCAGATCAAAATCTAGATAAAACAGAAGTTCCAAATGTGAGTTCTTGCAGACAGGTTAATTGCTTAAAAATTCTATGTACTTTTTGTTTTGTCATTTCCAGATCATCGGACTTTTTTATTCCTTTCCAAGTCATTAAAACTTTAATATTTGTCCTTCTAAGCGATTTTGTTACCAAAATGATGTCATTTTGTTACAAAAGGAAATAATAAGGAATGACCTAATAGAGATACATTTTTAAGTTTTAAAATACCGAAAAGAGACATTTGAAAAGTACGATGGCTTTTAAGAGACCAAAAAAAGAAGTACAATAGCCTAGAAGGGACAAAAAAAAAAGTTCAATGGCTTAAAAGGAACAAATCAAAAAGTACATAAAATTTCTAAACAATTAACCAAATTATTATCTTATGCCTTGAAAAAATTAAATCTACTAAGATAATTAAAATCCATTGTTGCGATGCCACTGAAATCTTGTTCTTCTGAAGCTTCATCAACCTTTAAGTCCATCACTTACTACAGCTTCTGGGAACCGTTTTCTCTCTTTCGATATGCACCGGCGAATTGCATAAGAAATAAGGGCACACAACACTAGAACCATAGAAACCATGATCATAGAAAAGCAAATGCTCCCGTTTTTGCATTCTTTCATCTGACAGTTTAGAATTCAACTGTAAATGTTTATTACAAATTTACTGTTAACAACAATGACATATAGCTAGGATTAATATGTCCGGCTTAAGCACTAATGTTAAATGATTTTCATTGGAAGTGTACTAGTATGATACCCGCACGTAGCGACAACAGAAAATATATCGTAGTATCTTGATTAAATGTGTTGGTTGTCGGTAATGACATATAAAATATTTAATGTATATGAGAATCACATTAAATGTTTTTTCTCATGCAAAGTCCAAGTTTATGGTGAGCGTATCATATAAGGGTTCATATATACATAAACTGAAACACCCGAAAGAATTAAAAAAACTATACTTTTTTATTTACTAACATTAATTGATATTTTAATATTCTTATAAAATATAAATTTATATCCGACACTATTAAAATTTAAATCCAAAATATGTTTTGAAAAAAAAAATGTCACTAAAAGTAGTACCAACACTTGTGTATTTTCAAATTTTGCAAACCTAAAAAAAACTTAATATATCAAAATCAACAAATTGCATATATGAATATATAGTAGCTCAATAAATTAAAATGAAATGAAAGAAAGATAAGTTAAGTATATAACCTCAACCAAGTCTACAGGAGAGCTCAGAAATAACTAGAAATGTTGTCAGCAACACAAATTTTTACACTCACACAACTGCGATATATATGATGCGAAGAAGAGCATTTGTAAATGATGGGTGACTGTAATTTTTAGTGATTAGGAAATTAAATAAAAGCTCTTAAAAGAAAGAAATAAAACTAAATGAACATTTATTACTTGACTCATTAATTAATGAATAAATTTTGAAAAACTATATATGTTCAAATTGAATTGAATATTTGAATGGTCTTATGAATATATATTTTGGTTAACCCAGATGTTAGGGTGGAGCCTAGTGGGATTTTCTCAAGATGCTTATTCAGTTAGGATGTAGTAGAGCTCGGTTAAGACAATTAGCTACCCTCGCTGAGTCGGCCCTCATTTTTGGATGGAAGGAACGTGTTTTATTCGAAAGTCACCGATCCAAAATAAGACTTGAAAATTTTGCTTTAATATATAACTTTTTTACTTGAACAACTTAGTTTACAGTATTTATTTTGAATGAACCCGAATCTTGATTTATATATCTTTTAAATAATGTTAAAACCGTTCCACCACTTGAAGTTAGAAAATAGTGATCACACTTTCACGTGGTTGAGAAATTTTCCTTATGAGCGTTCTTTTCTTATTTATTTTATTATTTTAAAATAGGATTTTGTTAATCTTATCTTAATCTTAATATATACTAAAAGACAACTGACCTAACCTCAATTGACCAGCTTTCGATTAATATCTCCATAAAAAAAAAATTTAAAACTTATTTATGTTTCAATTGATGATAGTAATCCAATCCACATAATAATTTATATCCACTTCCTAAAAACTACAAACTATATTACTCGGTATACCAAAAAATATAAAAAAAAAATTGTTAACATCTATATTAAAACAAACTTCAACATATATTTATTAAATTAAAAAGGATCTCAAGGTGTTGATATCCATCAAATGTGGAAGATAAAAAAAACAACCAAAATATGTTGTTTCAGAATTACATTATTTTATTTTGATTTTATTTACATTGTTTACATTTAAATTATCAGTTTGTTTTTTCTTATATTTTTAAATTTGAATTTATAAGGTTTTTTATTTGCTTTTATTTAATAATTCATTTTATTTTAAAAATTAACCTCCCGTGTATTTGACACAGGACTAAATCTAGTAATAATACCATAGTGATAATAAATTTATGTATATTTCAAGTTATAGAAAATTTTTTAATTTTAAATGTGTGTGATGTGTGTGTGTGTTTTTTTTTAAAAAACTTATCATATTTCAGTCTGAACAGATCAAAAACAATTAAGAAATAAATAAATTTTTTTTTTATAAAAAAAACTAAGTTTGGAAATAATATTTGCATTAATTAATTTAATTAATTAAATAATAATAAGCGTAGTGATGCAGCACTGACTTTGACGCGCGCTCACATAAAACCAAAACCCTCCCCCATCCAGTGGCAGGCAGTTTTAATGTTAGAGTAAGAGAGTGTGTGTATCACATTATTCAGCGAAAGCCAGCGGCATCTTTCTTTTGATTACAAATACCACATCACCCTCCCCTTCTCCTTCTTCTTCATCTAAACACACACACACACACACACTTACTTTTGAAAGAAAGAAAGAAAGAAAGAATGGGTAGTAATAATGGCGATCTGAAGTCCAAGTTTATGGAGGTATACAATACTCTCAAATCAGAGTTGATTAACGATCCCGCCTTTGAGTTTGATGACGGTTCACGTCAATGGGTCGATAAGGTAGCTTATCATTTACTTTTTCCTCATCATTCTTATCTACTTATTAATTACTCTATTTATTATTACTGGATCGATCGGGGGATGTCTATATATATATATTTATATACACATGTGTATTATTATTATTATTATTATCATTATTTATAAGTAAACCAACTATTATTATTATTATTATTAATGTAAAATACTCTGTAAGTAAGTTTAAGGAAATGAAATGAAGACGCCGTGAGTATTCGGATGGAAGTCCATCTTTTATAGAAAATTTGATTTGATTTGATGCCCGATTGCCGCTCTTGTTTTTTCTTACCGTAAAGGTGGTTTGTTTTTAATCTATAAATAAAGAAATAATAATAGTAAATCATGTGTTGTGTTGTGTTGGTTTAGGTAGGAAAGGAGGTTAATGCATCTGACTCTACTCTTTGATAGATAGATAGATAGATAGATACACTAACTAGGTAGGAGGCACTTGATTTACTCTTTCATGTACTTAATAATTCAACTAAGTGCACCGGCCGCCCACAATATCACTAAGCAATTCTACTTGCAAGCAAGCAACCCACAATGAGTATATGATACCACATTATTAAGGGTTTCATGTACCATATATATATATATAATGTGATTATAGTTGGGAACTGGACAGGTTACAATACAGATCAGTTTTGTAAGGGTCCAAACGCCTCTAAATGACTTTCTGACCTAAACTCTTATACGTTTATGTAGAGTCTCAGATATGATCACATTTTTTTTTCTTTTCAATTTAGGATGTTTTATAATTTTGGGTAGCCTACAAATACATTATAAATTCACGCATTATAAGTACTTTCGATGACTATTGACCCCATTTTCTTCTAGGCAAATTGTTGTTACCCATTTGACTCATTAGAAATCAACTAGAACCTAAATTGACCTATGCCTCGTTGACATTTAACTTGCTTGACCTGTTTGTTTAAAGTTAATTTTTTTTGTTTTGTTTTAGTCATTTGACCCGTTATAAATCATAACCCGAACTTATCTGCTCATATTAAATGTTTGGAAACTGCCACCTTTAAGTATGGTGTAGTATACCTGTTGTTATCAACAGAGAGATTGAAGAGAGCCATGGCTGCCCTTTCCTAAGCAACGATGTTTTCTTCATGCACAAAGTGGACTAAAAAAACCGTAACAATGCTTCAACAAAACCATTTTCACCCATAAGTATCCGAGCCTCTTCATCGTCCTTGGACAAAAACCCGTATCTTCTCTACAACTTGAAGCCTTTTCTTCTCACCCTCTGTGGTCAAAACTCAAAACGGTCAACAAATCCTCATAACTATCAAACATGTTGACTTCATACTCAGGCACAACCTCAAGTTCATCTCCTTTTCTCTCGTACTTACAGGATCCTACACTTCCAGCCAAGCTTGAATTAGCCAACTCATTTTTCACCAAAGATTAGTTTTAGTACTTGATGTCTATGTAATCCGGCGGTCCGTCAGGAACCAAAACTCCATTCTGTTCACACCAACTAGCAACTAGACCCTTCGCACAGTAATTAGGAGCCAAACCCAAAGATGAGCCACTCAGCCAAGGTCTGTTGAGTCTTCGGGCAATTGTTATGCACGCTGTTAAACTATCATTGAAAACTTGCACTTTGGGGAAATATGCAATTATTCTTCTTTAGTTGGGGATATACGCAATTCTCCCTAAAAAAGCAACAGAGGTTGAAAACCGAATTCCATTATTAAAAGCTAAGAGAAGATGCTTGCTAAAGGTTCAAGATCAATAGTTTCAACTTTTAACGACATGTGCTGTACATGTTGGGTAAAGGGTTAAAAACAGATCAGGTCGGATTTTTCCACTGAGTTTGAAAGATATAGTATAAGATCTTAATTTAAACATTATGAAGAACAAGATTGTTTATAATCATCTAAATAAATTTCGGGCCTTTTTTAACCCGTTCTATTCTCAACTAGATGTTCAGTGGTTATCCATTTGACCCATTAGATACAAATATAACCTAAATCAACTCATATTTAAGTAAATGCTCCAAAAGTGCCACCTTTGGTTTCAACGCAAAATTTGCCATCAAAATTTTTCCCCGAGAACCAATTGTTTGTGGGATGATATCGTCAACCGTCTAAAACTGTCTTCCAAAGCTATTGTTATGGCCTCGCACATATACTCATTGAGTTATGGGCTCGCATCTCACTGTACTCTTTCTAGTTTTTATCTTTGTAACATGCAAAAGATGATGAAGTCATTTTCGAGTTGTTATCGTCATCTTTTCTCAAACTCATTGAATAGTAAGGACAAACTGAGGTTTCAAGTTCAGTCATCTCTGCGAATCGTGATTGATTGTTTTTGTTTAATGTATATTTTTGCAGATGCTCGACTACAACGTACCTGGAGGTAAGACTGTTTACGCTTGTTTTTTCTTTTTTTATTTGTGTAGATTGCAAATCATTTTGTTGTATTGAAATCCGTATTGAAATGTGACTCATTTAGGGAAGCTGAATCGGGGTCTCTCAGTTGTTGACAGCTACCAGTTACTTAAAGGAGGAGAACTGACCGATGATGAGGTTTTTCTTTCGTCTGCCCTTGGTTGGTGCATTGAATGGGTAATAACAATATACCTGAATCGATATGAGGCTAATTAGCTGTACCCAATAGTTCTTTTTATTGCATATTTACTTAATATCCTTCCTTCCATTGGATCGTGCAGCTTCAAGCATACTTTCTAGTGCTTGATGATATCATGGATGAGTCTCATACACGCAGAGGTCAACCCTGTTGGTTCAGATTACCCAAGGTGCCAGTTTACATCAATAAGCTATTCTTTCGTATAGTTGCAATTTTATTTTGTGTGGTCTTTTTAAAGAACATTTTGAGCATTTCTAGTCTCTGTCTCTCTGATAATTTAATTTTAGGTTGGTATGATTGCTGCAAATGATGGAATCATTCTTCGCAACCATATACCAAGAATTCTCAAGAAACATTTCCGAGGAAAGCCATATTATGTGGATTTAGTGGACCTATTCAATGAGGTTGTATATTCAATGTTTGAATGATTATATTTAATTTTGCAGTACTTGGTAATTACTATCTACAAATAGAGGTGGGAAATGGGTAACAAGTCAAACAGCGTCAGGTCAAAATAAGTGATTTTTTTACAGGTTGAAACAGTTCATATAGGGTTGAGTCGTAATTAAATTTTTGTCTAAACGGTGGAAAATTTTGTAATATAGTTGGTCTTTCAACAGTAAGCTAATTTTATGAATAAAATCGTTTTGGAGGTTTTATACATCATAATATACTTTGGGTGCTTTCCTCCTGTTTGACTCGTTACCTTTTGAACTGATACGGATTATGATGAGTTGAAATTGCATCTCTACTTACTAAGTAGTGGTTACCATGTGCTTGAGCAGGTAGAATTTCAAACGGCCTCTGGACAGATGATTGATTTGATCACAACACTTGTTGGAGAAAAAGATCTCTCAAAGTATTCATTGTCTATGTATGTCACCACCTACATTTTTCTCGTTATACAATCAAACAATAATTTGTGTTAATGTTTCATATGCTGAAGTACACCTTATTGTATTGTTTTGCAGTCACCGCCGGATTGTGCAGTACAAAACGGCTTACTACTCATTTTACCTTCCTGTGAGCAAATTTCTCTTGACTTCAAGCTTATTTTTTTGTACGAAAATCTTACCATAATGCATATTCTTATCACCATTGGGACGTTTAAATCACATATTTTTGCTGCTCAAATCAACCATGTTATGTTTCTGTATCTAAATACTTGTATGTTTGTGTTAGGAAATGGATTTCCCATGAGCTATTTATCTATTTTTTTTGTCTCTGATTCCCAAAATGGTTGTTGGAAATTGCAATAATGCGCTGGGTAGCAGGTTACCATGTCCTGATGTATAGTGTTTGGATATGGTACGCAGGTCTTTTCAAAAAGTCTAAAATTTTATGCACTAATAACCTGCACCAAATTTTACTTGGTTCTAGGTTGCATGTGCACTCCTTATGTTTGGTGAGGATCTGGACAATCATGTTCAAGTGAAGGATGTACTTGTTGAAATGGGTACCTATTTTCAAGTGCAGGTATGTGATCATATTTATAGAATTATATATATTCTGTTTGGCATGGTTTTGATGTTTGACAATCACTACTGTTTGTGAGCCTCCATCCATTTATAATGCCCTGTAAATGATTGCAGGACGATTACCTAGATTGTTTTGGTGCTCCTGAAGTGATTGGGAAGGTAATTTCAGCAATATCTCCTATTACTTCATATTTATTTAGCTCCTGGCTTGCTGTAGAGTTTGGAACTCACAATATATCATCCACCTCACTGCCACAGATTGGAACTGATATTGAAGACTTCAAGTGTTCGTGGTTAGTTGTGAAAGCATTGGAACTTGCCAATGAGGAGCAAAAGAAAGTCCTACATGTAAGCAACCATAACCTTTCCTATTATGTTTATGGGGCTATATACATATACATGTACATCCATACATAGTTATAATATATATATATATATATATATATATTGAACAGCTGAATGATTATTCAATTCAGCTGTTCACTATAAGTTTTCTCTTTGTGTAATTCATGAATCCATATTTTATGTTTACGAATCCAATTCTGTATGCAGGAGAACTATGGGAAAAAAGATCCAGCTTCCGTTGCAAAAGTGAAGGAATTATATCACGCTCTCAATCTTCAGGTTTGTGGTTTCTTTTTCTTTACATGTAGTTTTGAAAAATATATAACTTATGTATGTTCTGAGATGAATAGATGATTATGTTTGTATATATGTAGGGGGTATTTGAAGAGTATGAGAGCACAAGTTACAAGAAGCTGATCACATCCATTGAAGGTCACCCAAGCAAAGCAGTACAAGCGGTGTTGAAATCTTTCTTGGGAAAGATATACAAGAGGCAAAAGTAGGTATTCGAATGTATTGTACCAAATGATTTCTGGTTTTTTGAGTCACGAGTGGAATATCATTCGCATTGTTTAGATAAGAGTTGATGTTGTTTGTATGTTTTGCCGTTGTACGTATTCATCCTGTCTCCTACGAGTCATGTAATACCTTGTGTCTTTTTTTAGTATGTGTAACAAGACATCCATCCATGATGTTAGTAAACCCTTTCGACTTATTAATTTATTTCACTGTAGTTTTGGTAATGCAAACTGTTTTTCATCAACCAATCTCTTTCTTTAGTCATTTGCAGTTGTGGAAATTCTTTTGTTTTCATGTTCACTGAAGATAATTCAACGAGCTGGAGTTGGTGAGTGAGCGTCAATGCTATTTTGCAAATACCGACAATAAACAATGCCTGCAAATCAAATCATAACAAGTGATTTCAGGAAATTCTTTAGGTGTCAGTAGTCATTGATAGGGACGGAGTCAGAAAATTTATTTCCAGGGGGCAAATATTTTACTATGTAGTTGTGAGAAAACATTTTAGATGAGACTTATCGTGAGACGAGGCAAACCAACCAAATTTATAAAGAAAGACCCGTCATCTTAGTATCTATTCCCCAAATGCTAGCATATGGTGATCTCGCTGAGATAGGAGAAATTTATTTCGTTCATGTTTTAGGAAAATGGAAGAGATTAGCCCTCCTCATGTCGAAGATTATTGTTATATAACAGACAATAGTTACACAATAGAAGAGGTTAGTTGATGGTTGTTTGAGCAATTTAGTATCATCATTTTCATTTTAACTGAAGCCGATGTTGATGATGCTCATATTCATATATTATTGTTAACATTTTTCTATAGATATTAGGTATCAGAATTGATCCTTTCGTTCTATATTTTTACTACCAAGAGGAAAAACAAACCTATACTACATGTCACGTTTTATATTTGTTGTCAAATATCTAAAGTACTCTTTAACTGCTAAAAAAAATAATGTTGTTTCATGGGTGGGAAAGATGGTCTTTGAATAAATTGTCATGCTTCATGTTTTTGCAAAGACAAAAGACCGTACGTTCTGAAGGTGTCATCACTTCCAGGAAAGCTTGCTGATTGAACGCCAAAGATCTTGAAGTAGCCGGTACTTCAGTTTACTTCTCCCGAATCAACTTTACGTGGTTATAATATTTTTTTAAAGAAACTTTATGTGGTTATAAATTACATGGTCTTCATTTATGATAAGAAAGAGGATTTTTTTTTCCCCCCAACCATATTGTGGGGGAAATTTTCCTTAAAAAGTACTCATTCCGTCTTATAAAAGTGCAAGTTTTACTTGATTATTGTTATATGCCAAGATTTAACTCTATGCCACAGTAACAATCAAATAATTTAAGGTTTCATCACCATTATTGATCCTTCATGGAGCTGTAGACAGAGTAACGGTCCAAGTAGTAGCAAATTTCAGTATGAAAGGCTGCTAGCAAGGATAAAACTTTGAAGCTATATGATGGAAGTTGTCATTGCATTCTTGAAGGTTAATCCGATGATACAATATTCGAGATAGTTAACGACATTAGCACATGGCTTGATAAAATGTATTTAAAACACTCAAATTATTTTAATCAATGGTTCATTATCTTCGAAAATTCCAAAAAAAGAAAAAAATTATTTCACAACTTCGCGTTTCACGCGGGATATAGATCTACCTTAGAAAATGAAACCACCAGCACACTTAATTTGTTGGCGTGTGTATTTTAACTTCATTTTTAATTTGCAAATTTTTAACCCATTCCTCTTGGGACACAAGTCATTTTTAAGTTGAGTTATATAGGAAAAGATTTATGTAAAAATCATTTGAATTGAAAAAATCATAAGAATATTTAAGTTATAACTTGAAAATTTGATGCGAATAATTTCGTTCACATATAAACAGATCAAGTTATTCTTATGTACATGTGATCGCTTATTAACCTAATCAATTGAGGTGCAATTTTAAACGTTAATTTCTAAAAGAGGTTGATTTGGGTTATAGTTTATCCTTAATGGGTCAAATGGACATTATTATTATTTTTGCTAGTTATTTCATAACTAAAACCGAAACAAGTTAAATGTCTATTTAGTTATCGTATATTAAGTAGTTTAATTAATGAATGATATACATACACGTATCAGTAATAAGATACAAATATGGTATGATAAGTTTCATCATTGCTCAGGTATATGGAGAATTTTTGGTTTGGCCGATGGAAGTCTCTGCTATTAAGGGGAAGCATTAGATGATCAGAAGCACACTTAATTTAAGAAAAATTGTAATGGTGGATGTTACATTGGAGAAAAGCAACCCGTAAATCTTTCTGAAGGATTTCCCTTCTATGAACTTATTAAAAGTTGAGAGGAAAGTACACAACATGCTAAAAAAAAAAGAAATATAGAGAGAGAGCCTGTCATACTGGTTCTCGACATGGCAATTCAGGTAGGTAATCAATATTTGCATCATGTGGGGTTAAATTGTTAAGGCAATTCGTAAGTTGTTTGTAAATTCGGTGCAAAATTATAATTATTTTGTATGTGTCTTTCCATAGGTTGCAAGATGGGCATTTGGGTAACAAGTCAAAAATGGATACTTCTTTAATATACCGGTCTTAGTTGGTTGCGACACTTTTTCATTTAGTTTTCTTGACATTTTTAATAATTAGTATTAGTATTTTAAATAAATTGGAAAAGCTATAATGTTATAATAGTACTGCAATATAATATTACTAATGAAATGATTTGGGAGATTTTAAACATATGAAAAATAGTTTGGCCGACTATTGATCTCTATCAATGTTTAGATAAGTTTTAAACTTTTACGGGTTGCAAATAAATTACTGTCAAATCAACCCATTTTGCACAATGAGATCTTGATTGCCATCTCTAGTTCAAACATATAAAGAAAGTAAAAAGTCTTAAGGAGGATTGGCAGTTTAATATAGACCTCCGGTCCATGTGGCAATTTTAGTCCATATATATAAACACGTCACTTAAAGTTTAATTTTATTTACAAGGAATATTAACTAAAACGGGCCAAAAAGGCTACAAGGGTTAGGGTCAAATAGCCTAACATGTATTTATGTGCATATATTGATAGTTTCTGATCATACATTATATTTTCTAGCTTAGATATTACAAACCAATTCAAGTTTGACTGGTTTTTTCTGTATACAGATACTTTCTTGGGAAAGCATGTTAGTACTGAGGACGTCTTCAGGATGCCATATATGGCCAGCATCTCGTACATGTATGAAAAGTTACATGATATTCAGGAAAGTGTTGGGGCCAACTCCAAAGTGTTGCCTATGATTGACCCAACTAATGCATATTATGTGATGAACCCAGAAAAAGACCTTATCCATTTAGTTGAGCCGTATACGTATATTTTTGAAACCGCAAAGATTAAGGCAAGTGTTTTCGATAAATATTAATACTAAGTAATATTTAGCCATTGTCTATTGAGAATATAGACCATTCAACTTGGTTTTGACGTAATTTATTTATAAATTACAAGTTGTCACTGGGAATAACTTGCTTAATTATTATTATGTAGGGGACGAAACCTAACGTTGCCGATCTAAGCAGGGAATTGGAAACACGTGACCTTTATGTTTATTTGAGGCACAATGCAGGTATATTTTTGAATTAAAATTATCCATATCTATATACGAGTCTATCAATGCATATATTTCTAATTAAGTTATGTCAGATTGTCTATTATTTATATTTTTTTTAGGTTTACATCTTTTTCCTGAAGCATAAATTAAAAAACATGATAAGTGTGCACCAACAATGTTGATGTGTTGCAGTAGCGGGTCATTGCCTTTAATGGGGCCTTATGTTCTAGAAAACATTCCTTTTCATTATCTCTTTGTCGGTGCACCTGTGGTTGTCACCAACCTGTGGCTGATAAAAACTACTGGAGCGGTTGACTTTGGCACAGCTTTCCTGAAGGCTTTAATTAAAGAAAGTAAAATATCAGCACGTAATACTTCTGGACGACACATTGGGTCATTCATGGGACAAGCCATATATGCATGCCACGTACCGTACAAGAATTTAATGGGTGCAACCCCGGTATGTCATGGTGTCCCAGTAGAGATACGTAAGAATTTAAAGATCTTGTAATGCTACACATTTGAAGTTTTGTAAATGAATATAAAA
>JAOEHQ010032157.1:0-13142 GCA_025447715.1 Asclepias incarnata | reverse complement strand
CGAGTTGGCCGATTTCATACTTTTCAAGCTGTCAGGTTTGACATAAGCTAATAAAATCTTTGTGTTAAAAATATAACTTAAACTGGTCCACTTTAAAAAGTTAAGAGCGATTAATTAAATTCGTGCAAACCACAGGGGTCATCCATGTAAATTGCTCTTTATATACTTATGACCTTATCTTTACTCATATATATAAAAGGGATAACCACACCACCACCGTCGCCACTCGCCACCGCCGCCACCACACTGCTGCCGCTATCATCATTGCCGCCGCATCGCGCGGGCATACGTCTAGTAACAACAATATTAAGACCGTGTAAACCAAGTCCGGTATTTACCATTTGGAAAATGCTAATTACAAGTAACTGGTAAAATTAAATTAGAACCTTATAGAAATCATGATTTTTTATTTAGTGCAGCATCCTTTGTTTTTAATAGTCCATCTTAAATTCAAATAACAAATAAATATCAACATGCATAATACATAAATATAGTGTTCTAGTTAATTTCCTCTGGCAAAAAGATCTACAAAAATAAGAAAATATGAATACATGAAGAATGGAAATTTGAGAATCCATAGATATGTCCCACCATGTCACTTAAAGAATCAAATGTTATACAACGGTACATGAAACCTAATGCTTCATTTTGTTTTGTTTAAATTAGACCAATTAAATAATGGTAGAAAAACCAACGTTGAATTACACTAAGGCCCTGTTTGTTTTTCCAGAAAACACCTGAGCAAACTCTTAGTTCTGATTTCATCATCATTTCGGATCTTCAGGGTTTTGTTTCACTGAATTCGTGCAAGACAATCAGGAAATTTTACTGGGAGTTTCAATGGTTTACTGTTGCAAACACCTTGAATTGCCTGGGCTAATGCAAAACCCAATGAAGTTGATACAGAAAATGAAACTGCATTGCCAATTTGAATATACCTGAAGCCAAAATTGAAACAAAGGTGCAATCAAATTATTATGCCAGCATATCTTAGAAAAATTCTTATTTAGATGGTAAAGTGATCGGTACATAACAGCCAATAAATCAATAATGTTACCATCAAAACTCTTTTGCGGAAGACCCAACTAGGGAATTCAGGAAAAAAAACCCCACAGACTAGTCACTCCAAGGAATCGAACCCAAGACTTGTGGGTAAAAACCAGGGGAGCCTCCTCACAGTCCCCAGGCATTTGCCAGTTGATCCGTGCCTCATTGGCAAAGTTCGGCATCAAAACTCACTTATTTGGAAAAGTTCTGCTGATTTAAATGGTAAAGAATTAACTTTCTGAAGTATCATACATTTGTTTTTGTTGCAAACAAAACCTAAATCTTGCAAAAATACTAATACAGAAAGAGTATAACCCTCCAAGAATAAGCATTTTTTGTTGTGACAAAAAGAGTGAAGGGTGATAAATTTTTCACGTTTACATTTTTTAATTGTTGAAAAATCATTTACGTTTATATTATAGTATAACGGGCAGAATACAAGATAACATAACCAACTTAGCCCCCAAAAAAAAACCAAATTGTCACCAAAAAAAAGTTGGTTTAAGATAACTTTCAACCTTGACAGCAAGTAACAAGCCTCTAAATGCCACCAATTAAATGCCACATAAAGCAAAACAATAATATTACCTCTCCTTAATAGGTCCACACAGTCTATAATGATCAGGGAATCCTTGTAAACGTGCATTTTCACGAACGGTAAGCACTCTATCCTGGTTAGGATGGAGTAGCACCTGTAGAAAGAAAAAACATGTAAGTCATAAAAATTTTGTTTCTTTGTTTTTGATTTATAAGTAACATCTGGATAACAATTACGAACCTGGTTGTGTGGTTCTGCTCTACCCACTACGGTTTTGATAATATCATCCATGCCCAGACGGCCAAATGGTCTGCATTTTAGTAATGTTAGTAACATAGATACAACTTGCTATCTATAGACACAAGCATAAAAACAGATACGCTGATGTAGAATAACATACTTTTTGGAAGTCCCACGAACAAAAGTCATTGCATAGTTTGGAACCTGTATTTATTAGTTATCGTAATGTTAGAAACATAGATATGATGGTACTGAGGTGTTGTTTGGTTTGTAAATGGGATTGGCAATGGATATTTGTTTGAAAGAAAATAAAAATAAAAACAAATAATTTAGTCATTAGTAAACAATTAATAAGAAAGAGAAAGAAAAGAAAAATAATGGTGTATGTGAAAGAGAATGTCAGAAAGAGAGGTATATGGAATGTTATTTGTGTAAGAGACGAAGGTTTATAAAAACATAGTAGAGGGTACCCGCGCAATGCGGCGGCAGTGTGGTGGTGACGACGACTGGTGGTGATGACGGCAACTGGTGGTGGTGATGGTGGTGGTGGCTGCGTTGAGTGGTGTAGTTAATTGATGTAAAGGAATTAATAGAGATATTTTAGAAGATAATTGACTGATGGTGTCATTTAATCATTAAGGGTACTTTGGTCAATTCGCATATCCCAAAAGTATGATTTTCAACAAAGGGTGTGTAATCTTTATATAGTAGTATAGAAGTATATATAATGAGAATTTTAACGCTAACTGACATTTACAACTATTTTGTTTTATTTAATTTAATGATTTTTATTTGCATATATATAAAATAGAGGGAAACCGGCGCAAAGCGACGGCGGTGGTGTGGTGGGGGCGGCGGCAACTGGTGGTGGTGGTGGCGGTGATGACAGGAGGTGGCGTCGACGACTGGCAGTGGCGGTATCGACAGCGGTGGCGGCGACGACTGGCAAAGACGGCGGCAACGGGTGGTGGCGTTGATGGCAGTGGCGGTAGCGGCAGCGAGTAGTGTAGGTTATTGATGTAAAGATAATTGATGTAAGAGTGGGTAGTGTAGTTATTTTAGGAGTTGAGAGATAGATTTTGTAAATTATTTCATTAAGAGTATTTTAGGTATATGGGTTAATTATAAAAAGAAAACTTTTGAAATTAGAGATAAATTTGAGTATTTTAAAGATAGTAAGTTGAAAAAGGAGAGGAATAATTTGTTTTATAAGAGAGTAAAAATAAAGATGGTAGTAGACCGGTTTGCTAGAACCCTTGTTTTATGGGTTTACTTAAAATCATTGACATAAACCAAAAACTATGTATGGCTTTCAAATCCCTTCCCATGAACAAAAACCCACCAACTAAACACCTCAAATTGATATTTTGTTATGTAATGAATAAGAAGATCTAATTCAACTAGTTACCAGAGGTTTTCCTGAAGGTAGCATGACTCTTTCAACTGAAGGGTCCCATTCTACTTTGTTGTTCTTGCCTACTTTTACCCCTGGTAGATTCCTAAAGTTTGCTCCCTGGATGTGTTATGCAAATTACTGAAAAATTAGAATAATCACATAGCCTTTTTGGAAATAGAGGTCAACTTTTCATCCCTTCCGTTGGGAACAAGCTATTATTTATTGCCCATAATAAACACAGGAAAAATAAAATAACAACGTATGTACTGTTTACATTTTACAGATATATGCAAGTACCTTTTTAAACTATTAAATGCTTAAAAACTGTTATCAACAAAACTTAATGGTCACCAATTGTTATGTTGCGTTAAATAGTAAAAAAGAAAAAGGGTATATTGCCAATATCAACTAAACAAAAGGTAGATTATTGGGTTTTATTGAAAAAAAAATTTGAAAATGCATGCCTAACGATATAATTGGTACACATGACAACATCAATGGTTAATATTGGGAAAAAGAAAATGATCCATGAGTCGAACATTCAATGCAGTAGGCATGTTTTTTACGCACACATATTATTGCTCTATTTTCTATTTGGCAGTTTATCATTGACAAAATTGTCAAGAAAATGATTCTGTTTGCATTTGCATGTCTAGATTCTCCCCCAAACAAATAGTATTTTGGCAATGTGACAAAAGAATGACAGTTAATCTAAGAAGTGTGAAAACCTTTGTCTTCGGGATTTGGCAAACCCGAGCATAATCATCATCATTGAGTTCCAATGGCCTGTGATCATAAAGCATCTTTCTTTTTGATGACACTGTAATAAATAAATAACGGTTATAATTTTTAGAAAAGTAAAATTTACAGAATCTAGAAACAAATTGATGAAGTCACCTGGCTTTCCCAGTCTGATATATTTCTGAAAACTTGTACGTGGGGCACCTACATACTCCATTTCATCCTTTCCATTGTTATTTGTAACCTGAAGATACATAATTCAGATTTCAGATATGCATGACAATGTAATATGACAAGTTCAATAATACAAATATCAATGACAATATAAATATACAAGTAATTAGACTACCTCAGGCAGATCTGAAATTGCATCACCAAGCAATACACTCTTCTCTAACTTGTATGACTTTTCATCATCGTCACACCCAAGAATACAATCCTACAATAATTTAAAACGGCTTTATAACATCTGATAAACACATAACTACAAGGAATTGTATACATTTTTACACACCTTGAATTCAACAGGAACAACTCCTTTCCCAATAACTTTATGTGTTGGCAAAGGGAACTGAGGCAAATTCTGTTGGTCAAAAAAGTGTTGGATAAGTTAATAGTATAGGAAGCTAATAGCATGCATGCTCAAGTAAGGTGGCAATTTCAAGACAATTACTTAAGCATGTGTTGAGTGGGTGCAGATCACATCAAAATTTAGGTAAAGGGGGATGGCATGGGTTGAACGGGTAGAATATCACTCAAATAATCTAATTTTAATTTATATGATATTTTAAATCTTTTTATACAAATAGTGGAACTGTTATTGTATAAATGTTAAAATGTTATTTTGTAATGTGATATAACACATTCGTTTTTATAAATAATTTTAAGATAGACAGAGAGATTTGCATGTAGACATTCCCCACCCCATTTCAACCCATAAATTAGACTGACCCATTACTCAACTCATGCACCTGCCTATCTTGCCAGATCTAATACTCAAGGATACTTGCCATCATTGTGCTAGCACCCCAAAGGAAAACTCTATATCGGCATTGAGGAACGCCATATGATCCTGCTGCCATTATCCCCAAGCGTGTCTGGTAATTCATAGACACAAGCCGGCCTACTGCATGATACCCTAAGATACCATCTGCAAATTTGACAATATCACATACGTTCTCCATCAAAACAAACTTTGGCTTTAAAAAATCAATGATGTCCATGTAGACCACAAGCTGACTATTCTTCGGATCATTTAACGGATCGGCATAGTTTCTAAAGCGATTATGACCACTGATTCCTTGGCATGGAGGACCTCCGCAAATGAAGTCAACATCACCCTGGGTTGAAATGGACAATTCACACTTAAAATATACAGATAACGTGCACACAAAAAAAAAGTAAAATGTTATGAGGGGCTATCTTACAGGAAGAGGCAATATCCTTGATTGGTATCCTTTGCTTACAAAATCCTTTATAGACTCCATGCAATTGCTATTACAAAGGAAGACATTAAGGTAAATACTAGCAAAAAGATTGTCCACTTTTGACATTTTGAAGTCTTTCTTTTTCAACATTGATCTTAACTATTTTTGTGTTATATAATACATTCAAAACCCAAACCATTAATATTCATATATTTTGCATCAAGTATTATATAACATAAACAAAAATATTTAAGGTCAAAGTTGAAAAGGAAAGACTTCAAAAAGTCAAAAGTGAACCGTCTTTTTGGGACGGATAAGAAATAGAGACCTCAAACCATCATAGGGCTCCCATGTGTCATCTCTAGGACCATATCCCTTCCATCGCACCTATATATTGCCACTTCTATTATTATAAAAAGAAAAGCTAGAGCAATAAATGAGGAGAAAGATGTAAAGCAAACTTTCTTCACAAAAAAAAAAGTTTGCTAAGCCTATTTTCTAAAAAAGCAAGCATTTTATCAAATCATATCAGCAAATTCCACTAAAAAGTAGCCAGGTTTCACCATTGTTCTTGGTCACTCAAACTTATGCTGAGACTTGAGAGACCTAACCACTCAAATTTAATATTTGCTTCAATGATGAATATGTTGAAAAATATGACCTGCAACTTATATTATCAGTTCATTATGCTAGTATCTCGTGCAAATTAGGTAAAATATCTTATGATGCACCTAAACTAAACAAAACTGATGACAATGATGGCCATTGTAAAAGAACTAAAAATGTTGCAAAGCCATGTCAGATATCTTAGGTCCGCACATCACATCAACAATTTTACGCAAGAGGTACGTCATGTCAACATAGTAACTACTACAGAGTAATATATAACTATATAGGTTCCATGTCAACTTCTCTACACACACACATAAGATCTGGGAACCAACTAGAACAAGAATTCAAGTGAGAACAATAAAAACACTTCCAATTTCCATGTATAGATTGACAAATTTGGATTTTGATTGTCTTTTTTCACCTTAATACTTTGATTTTTCATCGATTGAACGAACATATGTATAATTTAGAAAATGAAATTTGCAGTAAACTTTAAGTGAAATTTGTAGTTTATTTCAATGAATAATAATTGAGGAATCAGCAAGCATGCATAGCAAGGCTAAAGGGTACATCCACAACAATCTAAAGATATAATACCTTGAAATGCAATTTTGATTTCTTTCCTTTGTTTGGTTGACCATAGCAAATAGCTACCAATTTCCCTACTTCAAATTCACCATTAGACGGATCATGGTTGTCTTCATCCTCCTCAATATCACATTCTTCAGATTTTGTACTTGTGTCATCATTACGTGGCGATCCCAACAAACCAAACTGGTTACAAAGGTTTTGCCACTCTTTAATCAAAGATAAAAAATCATCTGCTGCTTCATTTCTCACCTGCATGAATATAACTAATAGTCAACACCTTGAATCATCAACTTCTACCCATTCAAAAGAAAATGACTTCAAAACTTGGTTAAGATAAGTATAAGATGAAAACAGCTTAACTGTGTTTAATGCTTAAAAGTTAAAACCTCTTACGTAATTTTTTTTCCTGCAAAAAGGCTAGCATGCTGACATGTTTCGTAACTAAACTTAAACATTGTTTATAAATTTTAAAAAACCACATACAGACAAAAAAAAATGTGAGAGGTGAGAACTAGCTGACCCAATCTGCTTTTGCAAGTATTAAAAAATTACTTATTCTAACCTATAACGGTCTCAAACCTGTTAGCCAAGCCCATCCCACTCGCAAATTTTCCACCTCTACTGATTAGTATCAAGAGGAAAATGTATATTCAGTACCAACCTCAGTCTCAGTATGGTTGAGCTTTAGGCTTTCACATGCATGACTATTGATATCAACAGCCCATTTCTGTATTATTTACATAAAAATATCAGAAAACTTGTACAAAAACTGACATGAACATGAAAACAGAAACCATGCGGAATCATTTTTATATAAAGCTTATATACACTTTACCGTAACAAGTTTCACGCCATACGCATTTGTGCCATAGCAAAGCCCGGTTGACATTGCACCACAACCCGAATACAAGTCCAATAATGTCATCTCAGACTTTTCATTTTTATGAGTTTTAGTTGATTTTGCAACTTTATTGGATTTCTCTACACCATCTGAGATAACTTCATCTGAAACTATAGATGACTCATCACTCTCAGCGATGATACTTTCTGCAACTTAAAACAGATTAAATTTAGTTATGTATTCATAACAAAATATAAACATCTCTTAAACTGATGATTACTACTGTAGAAATACTACATGCACATCTATATGTAAAATAGAGATATTAAAAGAGAAAGTTGTTTGTATAGGTATTGACCTGGGTGTAAGGTTGTAAATGTAACAGGCTTGGAATATTGCATATCATAGTAAAAATCAAATGAAGTAAGTGCCTTCTCTTTCTCCACCATGTCAACCTGTTACAAATAGAAAGTGAATAAATTTACACTAATGACAAGCTAGATGTTCATTCTCCACCTATACAACTATACAGAAGCTCTAAAAGGTTCCAAATACACAAAATCATATAAAAAGCAATAATTTAGTAAGAAGGTGAATTGTATACATACATTTGGAGGAAGTTGGACAATTTTGACTTTTGAGACAATGCTATCCAGTGGGTTATCATCTTTCATTTCTGAATAAAACACTCGTCTGTGGTCAATGAGGTGAGCCTCGCTTTTAATTACCTGAAAAGGTGATATACACAGCAGTTGGTCTACGGGAACATAATTAAGATGCATGTAAATGGCTTGTCAAGTAAATTCTCACAGTATCTTGAGCTCTAAAAAACCACTGAGCTGAGAAATACAATTCCCTGTCAACAGTTTCAAACATCTCCACAATCCTAGCAATGAAATCAGGCTGCCCTTCTTCAGCCTGGTAAAGTCAAACGATCAAAGAAATGAAAAGAGTTCAGGCACCAAGTTAAACTAATAACTTTTATCCAACAATCACAAAAAGGACTCAAAATGGTGAACATTTATACGTCAAACGACCAGAGCACATACTAGTAAAACACATTTTAATGATGATATTATGCTTTGTGTTGTTTCTTCCCTATTTGTTTCACAAATAAACAGAGCGCATTTCTAGGTCCAACAACCAGATGATATTATGCTTTATAGTAAAACACATTTTAATGATGATATTATGCTTTGCTTTGTTTCTTCCCTATTTGTTTCACAAATAACTGTTTTATTAGTTATTTATCAATAATAGTTTCACAAAGAATAAGCATTGTTGATTCATGGTATGATATGTTGCAAGCAAAACATAACTTTCCCATTACTCTTAATGGCTAAAAGTTTTCAGAAAATGCTTTGAATTTCTTGTAGAAAGCATGGCCTAACATTTTATCTTAATTAAATGAATGAGAGAACCAGTAAACAGTTTCGCAATAATCATCAAACACATTATGGACTTTAAAATTTTGTGCATCGGTAAGTTTCACTATCAAAACTTAGTAAACAAACAAACAATTAGTATTTTTGCGTAGATGATACGAAGAAAAATTCGTAAATTTGACAAAATAGAGATATTATATGAAGCTGACCTTGACATAAGCATCATCATAAAGATCAAACGCAATGCCATCAACAATAGCTTTCATATAATGGCATCTAGCTTGAACAATCTCCAACTCGCTGCCAAACAAAATAAGATAACTTTTAAGTAACAAGTGCATTCTTCAAGTACATGTATACAAAACAAGTTTAATTACTGAAACTAAATTTCATATCAAATAGCGAGCAATTAGAGCCATTCTTGAATCCTTTTCGGACCGAAATTGACTCATTTGAAACCCTGGACTAGTAAATTTTAAAATATTTTAAAGTATCAAGTGGATTATTTCAAGTACATGTATTTACAATAAGTTAATTTACTGAAAATAAACTTTATATAAAACTTGAGCTTTTCGAGCTATTCTAGATATATTTTCCACCTGAGTACGAGCCAAAGAAGTAGCATGGTTGGATCAGTGGTAAACACCCTGGCCTCTGGAGACAGAGGTCAGAGGTTCGATCCTCACCCCATGCAAAGGCCAGAGGTCCTTTTCTACCCTTTAGGTAGAACCTGAAAGCAGCCTCTCTACCTTGGTAGGGGTAAGACTGTCTACATATCAACCTCCCCCATACACCGTCAAGGTATTGGGGCCCAAAACCCGTGGAAGACGACAGTGGGCGTTCCTTTCCTTTCCTTTAGAACGAGCCAAAGGCTTGTCGAGCTATCAACCAAAACTCGCCTAGATCAAGCCCTAGACTAATAAATTTTAATATCTTTTATATAACTTAATTACGGATAACAAGTGAAAAAATACTGCAGTAAAAAATAGAATAAACTCACCCATCAGATGACGCAATAACCTTTACTCTATTCTGTAATCATCAACAATACCAAAAAAACATTACATACATTTAATTAAATATATGAATAAATAAACACACACACGCATATATATAATTGAATTAATAATTAAATCAAACAGACAAACACACCGTAGATTCGTAACGATGCGGCCATTTCCCTCTGGCTTGATCAGCGGGAAACGGTTTACCGATGAATCGAGCATCTTCATCGATGGCTGGACCAGCAGCGGAAGAGGAGGTTTTGCATTTCTTTACTGGAGGAAGTGATTGTTTTGAATCGATAGCTTCGGCTGCTTCTGGTGATGATGATTCGGTATCTCTCTTATTTGATTTCGCCATAAACTTGCTCTCCTGAGTTAGCTCTCCGTGGCGGTTGGTGGAGAGATGAAAGTGTTGAGTGATACGAGGGGTTTTGAAAATTGAAATTTAGTGAAGTAAAATAGCGGAACTTTTTTTGAAAGTGTTTTCAAATGGGCGGGAAAACTATAGATTTCAAAATTCGTGCAAAGTAATAGCTTTTTAAGAATTTTTTGCAATTTTTAAGAAGCGTTTAGTTATAGAAATTTTTTCTAGTTTTTCATTTTTAATTTTTTAGAAAATGAAAGGGGTTTTCAATTTATAGAAAACAAATGAAAATTATGAAAACGTGTTCAAAATTAGAATATGCTAATTTAATTTTCCATTTTAGAAAATTAGAATACATATTGGAGATGTGAAGAAAGGGGAAATGGGTAGATGGAAAATGGAAATGGAAAATGGAAAACATCAAAATGTTGTTTTTCAAATTCATGTTATAAAATGAAAAATAGTGTTTTCCATTTTCTTGGAAATTTTTTCTTGAAAATTCTAATTTGATCGCGTATTCTGTTTTTCATGTTTTCTTAGAAAACAAAAATAGAAAACAGGGGGTGTTTTCTTTAACTAAACTCGCCCTTAATATTTCTAACCAATTTTTTAAATTTCCTTGAGTTTAGAAATTCTTTAATTTTAGTTTTAATTATTTTTTCTTTACAAACATATGTTTTATCCGTTAATTTATAAAGGTTTGTGATTTTATACTCGTATTGTAATCGTCAATTTGCATATTATCCTTATTCTTATGCATTGATTTCTACATTTAGTTTTTTATGATCATTTCTGTCATTAATCATCTTAATAAATAACACAAATTAACATTTATTTATTCGGTTGAACTTAAATAAATAAACACATATGTGATCACAATAAGAACCAACACTTTGATGCACCATTTGCTTATAGAAATGAACCTATGAGTTCCATAGGAACTATCGAACAACTTGGTCGAGACACTATACCAACCATTTTACGTTTTAAACTTTTATGTCAATATAGAGCTGAACTTTCACGTTGAACCATTTTTTTACCTTCAATCTTTCAGTATCTTCATTTTATCACCCCACGTTTTTAGTTTAAAAAAATAAATTATATAAAACTAAAAAAAACATTCAATAATAAAGATATAAATACATATACATTAATAAAAAAAGATATTAAAAAAACACACCTTTAATGGTTTTTAAAAAAACTATAAATTTAATTAGTTTGTAAAACATATTAGAGTGTAGCGTATAAAATGTAAAATAAATATTACAAAAAAAATTCCAAAATTTTGTCTTCTTTCCTTTCACAAATAAATAAATGTGACTAATTTGGTATATGTCAAATATACTTAAAAATCACACGTGACATAATTAGTGGTTACTTTGAGAGAGAAAAAAACAATGAGTTTATTTAATTTTAAAGTAATTTCAATAAATTTTAATGTTTTCAAATTATATGGACGTAAAATTAAGCTTTTACTGTAAAAACTGTGGTTTAACCACCGGAATGTCAACATATTTTTTATTTTGTATCCAGTTGCACCATAAACTTTTTTATTACACTCGTTGCCTAACGAACTTTCAAAAGTTGTTTACATATGCACATCATACTTTATTATTACCATCAAACTATTAAAATTGTTCAGATATGATCATTAAACTTTCAAAATTTGTATATATATGGTCATTAGAAAATTCAAATTTTAATGACTTTCTAATGACCATATGTGACAAAATTTGAAATTTCACGGTCATTTTTAAGCAAATTTTTAAAGTTTGATGGTCAACTAGTGGAATAAAAAAGGTTGATGTACACATGTGAACAAATTTAGAAAGTTCGTTAGGCAACCAGTGTAATAAAAAAGCTCATGGTGTAAGTGTGTACAAAATGAAAAATACGTTGACATATTAAATTTAGTTACTTTGATTCGAAAGGTAGAGTTATTAATCGAAATCTCGTCAAGGAGTACAGTAATAACTTTGATTTTTTGATACTACTATCGAAATTATGTTTATGATCCAATCCGTTTTATTTTTCATTTTTCTCCACCTCATCTAATTCATCGTTAAAAAGTCTCAAAAAAAACCTCGTAAATTAGAATCTTAAGTCTGTCACTAATTGAGCCTTGGCAATCATGATTTTAACTATTTTCGAGTGTCCTAAGCGTGTTATGGTGTAATGAGCAAAGGCAATTAACCATTAGGTTAAAGTAAAGATTAATATAAATTACACGTATAATCGTTAGAAAAGAAGATAAATGTAATTGTTATTATTTAATAATATTTGTGTTTTCTTTAGATATAAAAAGAAACAAGGTTTGGATCAAGTGGTTAACGCCTCTAGATATAAAGGTTAAGGATTCAATCCTTACTCCTTGCAAGACAGGAGGTCCTTTTCTACCTTAGGTAGAACCGGAAACAGCATTTCTATCTTAGGTAAGATAACACTGTCTACATCTCAACCTCCTCATACACTGTAAAAGATGGTATTGGGACCAATAACCCATAAACCGTGGAAGACGGTATTGATAGCTACTTATATTTACTTTTGTTTTGGTTTCTTAAGAGATGTAATGAAGAAACCAAAAAAAAAACCCGGTTGAATAAAGAAAGAAAAATAGAATTGTCAAACACGACCTTTTGGCCAAATCTTGGCTTAATATTTACGAGGATCCATACGTCGGCAATTTTCAATCAATCGATACCTTTTGGTGTAAAATAATGGGCATACACAACCCTAAGCACCTAAAAAGCGGACAGACGAACAACTCTCCTCAAAATAGATCGAAAGACGTGCATATACACGTATTGTTAACTTTTCCCTTAATCGATTATTGTAAACAATAATATTAAAAAGTCATCTACTTCGAATCCATGAAACGCTAAACTCCGGTTGCATATAAGTAAAACCCAATTCAAATATGTTGATTAATAACTGAGAATTAAACAAAGACTCACCC
>JAOEHQ010032146.1:0-13142 GCA_025447715.1 Asclepias incarnata | reverse complement strand
AAACGCAGTTTTGAAAACGCAAAATCTCTTTTGAAAACGCATAATCTATTTTGAAAACGCAACACCAAACACCCTCTAAATCGAATAGAAAAACAAATTCCTCGGTTAAGAATGCGTAGAGTCAATTCGAAAAGAGGAAAAAGAGCTCACATGGAGCAACATTGTGTGGTTCTCTATATGTATCAAAAACATTCATGCAACATTTTAATATAATACCATGTTGCTAAATAAATGCTTGTTATGTAATTTAGTCCTAGAACACATATGAATATTTTATTTTTAAATGTCCTTACTCAAATGAAGTATGAATACAACTTCTTACAAGAATAAAATTGGAGGGGGTTTCAAAAGTTAATCTGAACCTATATGCAAGCGTAAAAAAAAACTTGGAGCAGCGGTATACCTCTGACATGAAACAAATAACCATATTTACTCAAAGTGACGACGAGTGACGGCTCACTTAATAATAATTTTAACGAGGTTTGTTTCAAGTTCATGTCTCTTTGATTACGTCCAACTCAATGTGTGATGTGGGCAAAGAAGGTTTGGAAGATTAATATTAGCTTAGCTTCAATTGTTTTTGTAAATTTAACTTTAGTTTTTAACTGTGTCATTTAAAACTACTCCGTATATATTTTCAATATGCAAATGATAACTACACTTGATATTGGATGGAAAGTACTATGCCAATTGGCCGTGTAGTTCTTTAGGTTTTGCTTAAAACGGTCACATATTGTATAAACAGGAGACCCTGTTTTTTATTGTGATTGTCAAATTTAAAAATATGTTTAATGTATATTCCATATGATGTTTCTATGAGAAAATTTTTTAAATGAGGTGCATACAAACAAGGTAAACATATCATTTTTTTTATATTCAAGTTATTCAGGAGATACAGGTGTACGACGTAGACGTAAGCTTCCTAATCGATGTATTTGAATTATCATTTTTGAATCTTTATCCTCATCATCCTTAAAAATATTCATATAGTAAGGTTCAAAATTAAACCTCTCATGCATAAGATTTGAACTAATTTAGTGGTGGTTTTTTTATTTATCGAGGTGTATCTATTTATTTATTTTTTTGAACGTAAATGTTAACTGTTCAAAACCTCAATGCCTGGATTAGTAAACAAACGTTAAATGTTCGGATTTGAAATCGAGACTTCTAGAGAGACAAAACCTTTCTCTTGAACCACTAGTCTAAAAACTAATTAGATACACAATTACGAAGGATAGTGATAAATTCATAATATATTTTTGCCATTTACAACAAATCTTATTTTAAGCAATTATACATTGTACAGTAATCTGCATGTACTTGTTTAACAAATGAGGACCCGTCCCGACCCGACCCGACACGCACTGCGTTATTCTTTCTTTAGCAAAAAATGTGCCCTTGGTGGTGGCTTTTTTATTCTCTAGACTAATACGGAATTACGGACTACGGAGTAATAATAAATTTGGTCGTCTGTCTCCATTATTAATAAAGTTATTTTTCTTCCTTTTCACAATCAGAGGCAGATTTGAAGCAGCAGCAGCCAGCCAGCCAGCCATATATCAAAAAAATGTCTCGACAAACCGCTAGATTCATCGCCAATCTCTCATCAAAACTCAAATCATCATCATCGTCATCTCAATCGCGTTCTTTCGCCACCGCTCCTCCCCCGCCCGCCGTCTTCGTTGACAAAAACACTCGCGTCATCTGTCAAGGAATCACCGGCAAAAATGGCACCTTCCACACCGAACAAGCCATTGAATACGGCACTAAGATGGTACAATTATATATACACATATACATACGCATTTATTTATATATATACGTATTTATTTCACTACTTGTTTTGTATTTATTTCATTTGTGACGTCAGATCTAGGGTTTATATTTCATTTATTGATACGTTGATTTTATGACACTTTTTCACAAACGCAATTAAATGTACATATATATATACACACATATTTTTTATGATCTGGCTAATGTATATTTATTAATTGATATTATTTTTGATCTTATGTGGTTTGTTGCGATAATTGTTTTTTGGGATATATGTGATTTGGAAGGACTAAGAAGCATAATTTTGTTTGTGTAGGTTGGTGGAGTTACACCGAAGAAGGGTGGAACCGAGCATTTAGGACTCCCTGTTTTTAACTCGGTTGCAGATGCAAAAGCTGAAACCAAGGCTAACGCGTCTGTTATTTATGTACCTCCACCGTTTGCTGCAGCTGCAATCATGGAGGCTTTGGAAGCTGAGCTCGATTTAATCGTTTGTATTACCGAAGGAATTCCACAACACGACATGGTAATTGGCATTTCTCTTGCTTGATTTACCATTATGAGTGCGTTAGTTTTTTGCGTGTTATGTTGACTGGTACTGTTTCTCACTGTATAATTACATGTATACAGGTTAGGGTAAAGGCTGCTCTTCTTCAGCAGTCAAAAACTAGGTTAATTGGTCCCAACTGTCCTGGTATCATTAAGCCCGGAGAGTGCAAGATCGGAATTATGCCTGGCTACATTCACAAACCTGGACGCATTGGTATTGTGTCTCGTTCCGGCACACTAACTTATGAAGCGGTGAGATATGCTTGAGCTGTTATGACTCCCTTCAGCTTATTATGTTTTATATTTTAATTGATGTACGAGGCTCATTAGAACATTATTGCAAGCGTCTCTTATCTGCCTGCACTTCTAGAAACGCGTACATGCTTAAGAATGTTGGCAGTTTGCTCACCCCTTATGTGTAGTACTGTAGTGTCTTATGCTTCTTGATGTTAAATAATTAGGTATGTAGCATGGGTCATAATATGTGTTGTATTATCATATACAATTTAGCTTTGTCTAGATACTTTTTTTTTTGCCTATTGTTACATCGTACAACAAACCTCTTGCAAACCAAACATTATCGAATTTATCACACTGATAAACACATAACTTTATATGGCTTTAAAAGCTTGGATTACATGTATATCAACCTGTGTGGAGCCGTGGATTTAATAAAATTTTAATTTCTATTGCAATTTATGTTGCAAAATGTTACCTGTTAATTGTCCTAACTTGTTTTTAAATGTCAAATAAAACTTTCAGTTCTATGGTCGATAGATATTTATATTCTTTTAGGACAAACTATATCAGAAAGTATGATAAGTATTAGTCACTATTCAATTAGGGTGCCATTTACGAAAGCAATCGCAGTCTAATTTTTGATCATTGTCCATAAGCTTTGAACAACTCTCTAGGCATTTAGGTTCTTTTTAATTGGACAAAGTCACAAAACTATATGTCAACGTATGGGGCCTGGGTTCCAGATTGCTGGTATCGCAACAGATAATTGCTGTTACTAGACACCTATCAGTTCATGGATACAGATGATGGTGACTAGAGAAGGTGATCGTGACTCATGAGATGAATTAAGCTTATGCTCTTTATATCATCACTTGTTTAACTAACTGCTGCTTTTAAATCCTAATAACATCTTCTGCAACTTGCTGAATGGCTTGTCTCACTTTGTAACAGGTGTACCAAACAACTGTTGTCGGCCTAGGCCAATCCACCTGTGTAGGTATCGGTGGGGATCCTTTTAACGGGACCAACTTTGTTGACTGCATGAAAAAATTCATTGCTGATCCTCAGACAGAAGGTAACTTGAGTTTGGAATGAGTTTGATGTATTGTTTCTTGTTTCTTGTTTCAAGGTGATTGCTTGCATGTCTATTTAGAGATATCTTATATAGATGTTTGCGTAGGCTTTATGGTCCAAACATGAATATCATAAGAAATTTGTTGCTTAGTCTTTTCAGTTGCCCGGGAACTGATAATATTTTTCTAGTAGGATATCTTAAAGCACGAAGGATGTTATATTCTAAAAGATAACTACTTATGTTTGTATAGCATGGTATGCTTTACCTTTAGATTATTTAGATCACATGTATGGTAATATCTTTTTTAAGGATATCTTAAAACTACCTCTAAAAGACGATTTTTCTTAATAGGTATTTTGTGTGAGTGTCTGTTTGCTGCCCTGATAACTCATTAGAATGATAGAATATTAATAGCACAGGATTAACAACCCTCTATAATTGTTGATGCAGGATAAAAGCTTCTGTATCTTTTATTTTTCTTTTCAAGTAATATATAATCCTTTCTGCTGTTGCTTTTAACGGTGAAAAGTTCAATTCATATCATAACTTTGTAGTATAATAGTATCTCTCTGTTCTACTGGTAAATCAGCTTTTTTACTCGTTTAATCATTGGTAGAAGAAATAGACTTCTTAAAAAAATGAATTATAGGGCTGTTTTAACTTTTTGCGGAGGTTAAACATAGTGCTTTACAAATAAGTATCTATGACGGGCTTGTTTAAATTCGACATTAGCAGTCTTAATTTATGTCATGCCCATCATAAAAGTCCAATGCACTTGCTAGATTTTGAAGGGATCCCTTTAACGTAATAATTTTTTTTTAAAAAAACTATATATTCTTATGGATGGTATGTGCCATGTGGTAACTTCATCTCTCTGAAAGTGTCTTTGTATTAGCAACAAACTATTAAGCAAGATACTCCTACATCTTTAATAGTGATGTAGAATCTTTGAATCAGGATCTTGCTCTATCCTGTTTTTCTTTTCATTTGTAGAAGCTTTGAATCTTGCAAAAACAATTAACGGCATCAGGTTTTGTATCAATTGAGCAAAGTACATAACATATAGATGTTTCTAAATTTTAAAGCTGGACTCCCTTTGGATAAAAGGCGGCAGCTCATGGGGCAATTGTATTTCATATTGTATCTGACCTAAGGAAAACTGTAGCTGTGTCTCGAGCACCTTTTAATTATTTCTGCAACAAAATAGTTTAGTTTATAATATTGCACATTAAGCTATTTTGCTTGATAGTTTGAAACTATATGCCATTTGTTATTCAGGTATCGTTCTGATTGGGGAGATTGGGGGTACTGCAGAAGAAGATGCTGCTGCCCTCATAAAGGTCAGTGATGGTACTCTTTTATAAATGATGTCTTGTCTTTTAACTTGCGATTACAAAGATTAAAATGGAAACAAGCTTGTTCGTCTTTTGAGCAAATAGTAGTAAATTCAGATAGTAGGAGGATTGTTCTGCTATTTGCGCTGGTTTTGGCAAGCAAAGTATCATGTAACACTAGAGCATAAAAAAAATAACAGCATAATTCTGTGTTTCTTGATGAAATTTTTTGCTTATGACATCGGTTAATTGTGGAAACTTATGAATTGTGTTCATCTGGGCTTCAAAATTTTATTTGGGGATTTCTTGTTTTTGAAAATTAAACCAAAGGACCATCAACTATAAAAAAGCTGAATGGCTTTAGTTGGTCTCTAGTCGAAAATGGAGGCTTTGATATGAAATTGGGAAACCTTCAGTTTACTGTTGTGAATGTGTGGTATGTGTTTTATGATACCAATTTGTTTATATGGTAACAGGAAAGTGGGACTGACAAGCCTATTGTTGGCTTTATTGCTGGACTTACTGCTCCACCCGGTCGACGTATGGGTCATGCTGGAGGTACTTCTTTGCCATCTGCTGTATTAATCTAGCTTATAACTTGCAGTTCCTATTGTTATTCAAGGAGTCAATATATGATGGAATCAGTTGTTTTCCGGGTCACTAATTGTGCCACACCTTTCTCCTGCTTTTCAGTTTAGATCAGGAGTAGTTTAATAGTGTATTATGATTGTGATTATGTTTAATACCGTTTCATGGTTGTCTATGAAGTATTTAGCTTAATGTCTGGTTGTTAACTCAAGTAATATTTATTTGAACTTGCAGCCATAGTATCAGGCGGAAAGGGTACCGCACAAGATAAAATCAGGACCCTCAGGGAAGCTGGTGTCACAGTTGTGGAATCACCAGCAAAGATCGGATCTGCAATGCTTGAGGTCTTTAAACAGAGGGGTCTTGTGTAAGAATAACCCATATATCAAGAACCCGTTTTTAGTTCCCAATAACGAAGATAAACAACCAGGCGAGTATAAGCAATTACCTCGAGTATTTTTAGCTATCATTTGATTTTACGAAAAGCCAAGTGTCATGGCATTGTTTTCTCTAGTTTTGCAAATTGAAAGTTGAAAACGTACAGTTATTCGAATTTGAGAACTCAATTATGACTGATTGAGTTGAATGAACGGAACCTTTTTGTGCTTATCCTTCCTCGACAGTACAAAACAATTATGCTGTATAACATGAGAGGGTTTTTTCCCCCCCTATTCTTCTGTTCCCTAGAGACGTTTTATCCGTTATTTCACTTGCAAATGAAAAACCAACAGTCTAGAGAGAGAGAGAGTAAAGAGATGGATTATCAATTTCTGTAAACCTAGTGAAGTTTGAAATTATTTTGTATTAAATGAAAGTAAAAAAGAATTTATGTATTCCGTTAAAAGTTATAAAATATGAAGGAAAAGAATAGCAACAATTACTGTAGTATTTATTTATTTTTATTTTTTAGAACGACGAGTTAGTTGTTAGCGATCGGATACCCAACAGTGACATCCAATCGGGTAGTATGCAGACCTTGATTTACGATCCACGTTCCCTCGTTACACCCCAAGGGAAACCCTTAGGGATACCGCTTTGAAGGAGAAATTCCTTAAAAAGACTCGAATACAATACCTCTTCAAGTAAAAAAACACCTCCCCACACTGCAACATAACAAAGCACTCACCAATAGAGATGGGCAAAAAAACCGGTTATTCAATAACCGGTTAGGGTATTCCAATAACCGGACCGGTTAGAGACCGGGTAGAGATAGGTTTAACCGGTTTGTACCCGAAAAATAACCGATCAACGTTTGACCAATAACCGGTTTTTAACCGGTTCGGGTATTCAATAACCGATTTTTTCCACCCAAAACCGGTTAGAGTAGGGTAGTAACTGGTTAACCGAAAAACCAGTTTTTGCCCACGACTACTCACCAATGTTTTGGTTTTATTCGGATAATAGTTTTGGTCTAACAAGCAACCGACTACTGCATACGTGGTCAACTTTTGTGCTACTAGTATTTTTGAAATTTCAACAAACTAACTAAAAATGAATACTCTTTGTATGTTAACTACATACGTAAAATCGACAGATGAATATACCCAAACCAAAGCGCAACTTGGTTTTTAGTCAAAATACTAATACTTATTCTCTATATTTAAGCATCGATTAGTAGTAGTAAACTTTAGGTACTAATTAAGAGGAAAATGTTGTAAAGAATATTTACGTCTCAGCTTTAATCGTTCTTTTTAACCAACATTTTTATACAACATAGTATTTTCTAGTGAACAACCCATTATTTTTTGGGTAAAATGCTATAAGCCCGGTAAATATACAACCCATTATTTTCATTGTACACATGGGCGGAACTACTAAGGGACATGGGAGGGTTCCGGCCCCCCAAAACTTTAAGTTGGTAGTGTAAAATTTAGCATCGGTCATCGGGAAAAAAAATATTTTACATTACCGGCCTCCCAAAAAGTTTGTTCAAGTTCCGCCAATGATTGTACATAAAATTTTAATTTTGATTACCCTTGAAAATGGTTTTAACTGTAATGTATGGTAATTTTTTGTGATTCACACCAGCAAACATAACTTAGTTTTTGTTTGTTTGTTAGGATAAAATGATAAACAGGGCTAGTGGTAGGGAAAAAAACAGAGGAAAATATATACATACATAAAATAAATAAATATAAAAATTTCTCTACCTGTATTTTCCCTACAAAATATCTCTCTTTCTCCCCTGCTGCATCTTTCCCATTTCCATTCCCATTCCCATTGTATTGGAGGGAGCTCAGCAGCATGCATTCCATAATTCTTTCACCGCTAATTACACCTCTCAAATCCAAACACTTGAACCCATCTACTACTACTAGTTTTACACCTTCAAGTTTTTTAAAAAACTCATCGTGTTCTAGTAATTATGCTCCTTCTATAGTATGCGAAGCTTCTTCAAGAACAACTTCTTCCATCACTGATTTTGATCTATATGATCTTCTCGGCGTAGATAGCTCTTCGGACCTTTTGGAGATCAAACAAGCGTATCGAACGCTGCAAAAGAAATGTCACCCGGATATAGCTGGAGTGGCAGGACATGACATGGCTATTATCCTTAATGAAGCTTATGCTGTTTTGTCTGAACCTCTTTCACGTTTCTCCTATGACAAGGTATATATATCAATATATGTTTCGTTTTCTATGCTATGCCATCTATTAACTTGGATTCTTTGCTCCTTTAGTAACTTATATAAGGTGTGTTTACTTACACAAAAATCTCTAATTTTCTGCACTAAGCTATTTGAAGGATGTCTTTTCATGAAAACTAGTCAAATTTTTTAAAACAATTGTTTACTACTTTGTCTAGTTTAGAAGACACTTAAAAAAAATATTCTATTTCAGGAGAAATTTAAAAACTATATATAGAAGTGAATTTTCAAAAAGTAACTAGTTGGATTTTCTCTTTTAAATGAAAAGTTATCCTAAGAGATATATAATTTGAACAAGTTATTTTATCTTTCGATAAGTGTTTCATTCTTGTACAACTAAACACACCCTTAATTTATCGGTAGGAGCTTAAAATCTCATACGATGCAAAATAATGAAATCCTAGCCAAGTATTATTATGTATTATTGATCGACTATAAATAGGGCTACAATGTTAAATAACAACTTTTAAAGGATCTTTAGCTCATCAGGCTAGACCATACTAATCTGTCATAATCTATACTTCAATAAAATGTAGGTGATATATACTAACACTTTAATACACATACAAAACCTACAAAGTATTTCATCTTTGTTCAATCGTGAAAATTCCGTACATACATACATAATAGCATTTGCATACAGGAGCAAGCTAAGGTTGCAGAGTTCAAAGGGTATACAGGGAAGCCTATATACTCAGTATGGTATGGATCCGAGAGTGAGCAGAGAGCTATTTTCGTTGATGAAGTCAAGTGTGTAGGCTGCTTAAAATGTGCCCTATTGGCCGAAAAGACATTTGCAATTGAATCCGTTTATGGTAGAGCACGAGTCATTGCTCAGTGGGCTGATCCCGAAAACAAAGTTCAAGAGGCTATAGAAGCATGCCCTGTTGATTGCATTTCGTAAGCTTCTGAACTTGACCACTTTCCACAACCTGTAAAACACAATTTCATTTTAGGATTTTAGATCTTACTAAATATTCATTTTCTTGTAAAATATAGAGATATTTATTTTCTTTTGAACTTTATCTAGGATGGTGGAGAGGTCAAAACTTGCAGCATTAGAGTTCCTCATGTCAAAACAACCACGTGGTAATGTTAGAATCGGCGCAGGGAATAATGTAGGCACTCGTGTTTCAAATATCTTCGTTGATGTCGATAAATTCCAGGATAACTTTGTAGCAGCCATGGAAAAAGGATCTAATAAACGCTCCAAGGTGCGTATAATACAAAGTACCTCTCTAAAAATCATTGAAGAAAATTTCTAAAAAAATTAGGATATTAAAATAAATTTTGGGATTTGTTTTGTCGGTGAATCAGGACCAGGGCCTCCATTGGGAAGCACGAATGTCTGCCATTCAAGCAATCAGATCAATCACAAATTGGTTATACTGGCAACCACCCATTCCAGGAATGCCCGCAAATCAAACAGGGAAAAAACTGTTACAAATAGCAGAAAATTCCACACAATCAAACTCACCAAACATTAACAAGCTTAAGGAAGCTGTAGCTGCTAGAAAACAAGCACGGACAACTACAAAAACAAAACCAAGTACGTCATCCGAGTACTGGACACCATCGCCATTTATCCTTCCAGAGTCACCAAATAGCAAACCCGACCCTAAACCTTCTCCCTCTTCAAGTAGCAAGAAACCAAACGGGGATTCATATTATGAGAAGTTTGTGGTTCCAAGGAGGATTAGAACTAGTAATCCTTATGAACGCGGAGTTCCTGTTGGAATGGCTATTGTTGCAGCAATCATAATTAGGTTACAACTTGGAGATACTTTGGCTGTTGGGGGAATCGAAACACATATCGGCGGTTCTTTGTTACAGGATGTTGTCAACAGTTCATGGCTGCAAGTAATTCTAGCTGGTGTCACTTGGTACCTCATTGGTATGGCTGGAGTTGAACTCATTGCAGCCCTTCAAATAAAATCACATGATATTGAAGAATGATTGAGATATATGTACATATATAAAGGTATAAATTATATAGTAGTATATAGTTAAATAAGTTGTGTTAGTCCATCAAGTTGCTGAAATCGAATATGCAGAAAGAAACAATGATACAAAGTCAGTCGTATATGAATCATGTTTCAATACCTTTTTCAAACAATTAACTTATTATCACACTTTCAAATTTCACTTTCAGTTTTATTCACTAAATCTAGAACATCATTATACAAGAAAGAAATAAAGATCAGTGTGTGTGTTGGTTTGTACCTTTCCAGCCTTCAACATCATCCCCTTGGGTTGGGCTTATCGCCAGTTCCATGCCCAAACATCATCTGTGTTTCCATTCTTGAAGCAATGTTGCCCGTAATTGCTCTGTTGAGTTCCCCCATCTCAATCCTACTCGTTTCATCCGCCAACCCTCCCTGGCCTTCACTACAGTGACTACACTAGTTAACTTGTTTCAAGTTTGTGAGCAAATAAATGAGCCCAACAACCTCATAGTGGGCCTGTACACTAGGATGTCACGCCAAGCCCATGCCTAGTATTTTTGGTATAGCAATTTATATTTATAGCTTAATAGCTACATCTACACTATCTACGCTAATATATAAAGCAAATGACTCCCCCTTCATTCTCTCAAAAGATGATTTGATATACCAAAAATGCCCCTCACATCTTTACTATTTTAAACATCTCCACTTGATATACCTATAATACCCTTAATGAAATTATTTTACAACATTTACCCTTAACTCTTAAAATAACTAATTAACTACACTACACCCTTTACATCAATAACCTACATTACTTGCCGCCGCCACTACCACCCGTCACCACCACCACTATCCGTCGCCGCTACCACCATCACCCGTCGCCGCCGCCATCACCGTTGTCGCGACTACGACCGCTGACGCCGGCACCACACTGTCGCCTCCACCGTCGCACCCGCATTGCGCGGGTACCCTTCTAGTAATATAAAATAAAAAAACAAATCAATTTAACCTCTTAGCACTAAAATGAAAAACAAATCAATTTAGTTTTAAACAATCCGCTATTTTTTCCCCAGCGAAAATGCATCTTAGTATTCCCAACTTGATTGACTATGCGCCCTACTAACTATTGAAGGTATAACATAGTACCATGGTCTTGAATAACAATTTCTACTACCCCGACCCACTATTTTAATTTTAAGGTTGTATAAATTAACAATTAACAATTGTAGGGTACTAAAATATGCATTTTATGTTTGATCTGATTACAAATAATTTAAACTTTAATTTTAAAATTTAAAATTTAATATTATTATCTTGTTTCAGTTTAGAAATTTCTATGTATGCATTTTACATATTTATTAAATTAATAATATAATGTTATAATAATAATACAATTATATTATAAGGTTTTATATGTATAAATTATTTCTTTCGAATTCCTTTCTCTTTTGATGATTTTTTATTATCGTGTTTGTAAATATCTAAAACAATATACTTTTTATAAATGATGAGATTTAAAATTAAAAATTAAAATAAAATTGTTACTATTATAAATATAATTTTTAATTTAAAGACTTTTATTTTAAATTAAAATAGATATAAAACATCATTATCTGTAATTTAGATGTCTCGTTTATTGTTTCGCATTTTAAATGATCATATGACTAAACTATTATAGATTTAATAAATAAGTAAAACTGCATGTTTAGAAAATTATAAACTGAAATATTATATTAATTTGAATTTTTCATATTATTAAATTAATTGTTTAAATTAATTATAATCATATTAAAGATAAAATGTATTTTAAATACGAAACATTTCATAATTTGTATTTTATGCAATCTTAAAAACTAATTATTAAGTGACTCAAGGTAATAGAATACTTTGTTAACCAAGTTCATAATACTATGCTACCTCTTTGATAATTTAGGATAGTAGAACACTTAGTCAATTCAGTTGAGGATGCTAACATGCATTTTGACCATTTTTTATATACTTTGGTTAACGCATCAACTTGTTCATATAATCTATCGCTAGCCCGACTTTACAAATAATGAGTTAGATTTTTCAGTATGAGAAAAGCGAATTACGCTAAGGTTAAATTATTATATTTGCCATCGTTAATATTGGAAAACAAAAAAAATATATGGTTAAAAATAATAACCAGTTAAACTTAAGGACGAAAAAAGTAAAAACCGTTTAAGGTTATAAGGACGAAAAAAAATTTAATTAAAAAAAACGTGTATCTTAACATAAAACACCCTCGTATTTGACATCGTATAACAAAACGGAAAGCTTTTTATATTAAAGTAAGTGTGATGCTTTTGTTTTAGTCTTGAACTCTAAATGACTTACAATTTTCTAAGTCATTATCAAATAAGTCATGAAATAAGCTTTCTTTATAATGGCATGTAGCTTTTAAAAACTTTTTTGGAATTGAACTAAATAAGCTTTTGCAAAGTTGATGAATTGGAATTAAAGTCATTAGGTATTATGATTTGACAAAAGTCATTAGTCATAAGAGCTTGTTACATATTGACTAATACTTTTATAATACATTTATCTTATTAATATACAACCATCACGGAAATTAAACGCACGTATAATTCCTAATGTATTTTATACGGGTATAAAAACTAGGGCTAATTGTACGGAAAGTATCTCAACTATCCACAAAAAGCTTTTGTGAGGCCCAAACAAAAAAAGGTGCTATTTTGGGGAAGAAACCCGGCTAAAAACGCTTTAGTGGGACCGCGACCTGATAATGCTTATGTGGATGCCATGTAACCGGTTGCATCCAACCTGGTTTAACACCTCAGCTGCCATGTCACCTTCTTGACTAATATATTATGACTCCTTACCGACCAAAAAACACACACACACAGACGTCTTTTTCTTCCCCCAAAAAAACCCCACCCACCCAATTCCAAACCCTAAAAATTCCCCATGTCTTCTTCCTCCTCAAATCGAAGACCCACAT
>JAOEHQ010032135.1:0-13145 GCA_025447715.1 Asclepias incarnata | reverse complement strand
CCCCTCCTTATGGAAAATACCTTTGGGATGTAAACCCCCAGGCTCGAACCTGAGACCTGTGGTAACCTCACCCCCGGTGCCCTACATAGTGGATAATTAGAAAGCCCCTGGTCAACTCACCTAAGTGAGTTGGTTGAAACATGGTTTACGTCATTTAAAGTTTTTTAACTACGTTTAGTTATTTAATAGATGTATAAATAATTACATAATAAGTAATATTAAATTATGAGTTAGGGACATAGATTTATTATTATTATTATTATTTATTAATTAATTTTAGCATGTCATATGAATTAAAATAAATAAGTTTTCATATATTATAAATAGATAGCAATATGTAGCTATTCATGTTTTTATATGAGATAAATGTTTTAAAATTGATTTATTATTATGTATGCTATTATAGGATCAAGTGAAACATTTATTGGTTAGACTTTGATATGTTTGGTAAGTGGTAATTTTTTTAAGCGATACATATCTATTTTTTAAATAATTAATATTTATTTTTGGGTTGTCAGATTAAAAATAAAATTTCAAATGGTTAAATTGTAGACTTATTCAGATTTTCATTAAAAACGAAAATAAAAATACCTATGGATATATATAATTATGGTAACAATGAATAAAGTTTGATTTTTAAGATACGAGTTTTACTTATATTAGGAATCTATATCTATCTATTAATTAATTAAAAGTTTTGATTATTTATGGTATCTATAAAAAATAAGATTTTCGAATATAGATTAAAAGTAACATGTTTCTCTCCAATAAAGCGTCACTTGTTGAACAAAATATGTCGCAATCTTGTTTTAATAGTTTATATATATATATATATATATATATATATATATATTTGTAAGCAGACATTTATTCAAAAACAATAAGTAAACATTTTTAAAGGCTAAAGTGAAAACAAAATTTTGAAACCTTACATAATTAGATTTTAGTTTTGTCTATAAACACATGAAAAAGAAACGATAACATTAAAATATTTTAAAGAAATTTACATATAATATTCTTGATTTACATATTCATTGGCAATGGTCGAGAGTGCACGAAACAAAAATAATTATAGTCGATTTGTAAACATGGACAAAAATAGTTGTAACTGTAAGTTGTAACTTTTAACCAAAGCTGTTTTAGAGTTATTTGGTACGGTAGCTGTAGCTGCAACTTAAGAAGTAAAATGACAAAATTAGATATTAAAAGCTCCAATCAAAACTTATGAAGGATGTATTTGTGTAAATTTAAAAATTAAAAGCTCCATTCGAGTTGTAAGCTGTAGCTTTTAAACAAAGCTGTTAGCTAAAGCTTTTATTTTTAGAAGTGTTTGATATGGTAGCTGTAGCTATAACTTAAGAGTGTAAAATAACAAAACTGGATATTAAAACCTTTAAACAAAAATTATGAATGGGGTATTTGTGTAATTATAAAAATTAAAAGCTCAATCCAAACTTAAAAGTAGCGTTTCATTTTGGAGCTTTTTCTTTGAAATAAAAGCTCAAGCTAGTTACATCCAAACAAAGCTTTTAACATAATAGAAGCTTATTGTTCAAAATTAAAAGCTAAAACTTCAAAAAAGCTCTAGAAAAGCTTTTGCCAAACATGCCCCTCATAACGTTACTTCAAGTAGCGTTTCATTTTGGAGCTTTTTCTTTTAAATAAAAGCTCAAGCTAGTTGCATCCAAACAAGACTTTTAACATAATAAATGCTTATTGTTCAAAATTAAAGATTAAAGCTCTTAAAAAGCTGTTGACAAATATTCTCATGGTCTGATCCATTGCATATCAAAAGTTTTACATAAAAAACCATGAACCAAACTCATTATTCGGTCCAATAGTAAATCCAAACATGTTTATCATGTTGGTGAAGTGAAGCACATGGGTGGGTTCTACGGTTCTACCTTTGCGGCAACAGATTCTTGGCTCCTAGCGATAAGAAAACTAGTACAACTTCTTCATGATATTATGAGACGGGAGTATATATTTTGCTCAAAAATCTTAATTTTTTAATTTTTTTTCACGATTTTGATAATGACAATCCTTAGGAACATCGTTAATACCTTATTACATGAATAGAAGATGTACTTCATATGTTAAGTATTAACTCTTAAATTTCCTAACCATAAAATACATTTTTTTTGTGTATGTAATTACTTGTCACTTGTTATTGACAACCTAAAAATTGTTACTAGCAAAAACTTTTATTTAAATAATTAAATGTATCAGAATCTGTAGTGCAGTTTGAATTTAAGATGCGTTGTTTCGTGAAACTGCCTACCACTTTCCAAAACTTAAGCTAAGATTTATATTATATGATAAACAAAATTCAACATCAAAGTGGCTATAGTTTAGTGGTAAGAATCCACGTTCTGGAAATTTATTTTCAAAATTCTTAAGAGACGAATTTTGGCAATTTGAAAGTTGAAAACTACCCTAGGCAGTTTCCTGGCCCAATACGTAATATCACAAAATCCATGACAATTGGTCTTCTCCTTCTGGTTCATGTATTCTCTCAAATAATATATATAATGAAAATTCTCAATCTCTGAATTGTATCCGATTGAATAATTTGGATGCCAAATTGATTCGATCTGAAAGTGATTACACGCCTTTCAGAGAATCCAGTTTTTAAACTTATGAGTTTGATATCTATTTTTTAAGCCTAAACCCATTAGCCAATCATTTGTATTAGAAAAAGTCATTCCTTCATTCTGACTTTTGTTTTCTTTCTCATTCTCGGTTGGATGAAAGACGACGTGGGAGACCTTGTGGCCTTTGACACACACCGGGCAGGAACCCGTTGAGACTATATAAATGTAAGATTAAGTTAAACGTGCAAGGCCTGTGAACTTGTCATGTGAACCTATATTAAGCCCAAAGATTACGAGCAGTTTTCAGATCATGGCCAACAGAAGCCAAAAGACAGTCGTGCAAGGACAATGAACGATAACATGCTTCATGAATCCATGCTAGCTGGCTTGTTGATTTTCAAAAGTTCACCCAAGGTTTATATTCAATATCTTCAGTTTCAATGGTTGACACTACCAAAACTTCATTCCAACTAAATTTCTGCCGTGTATTTTGCAATCAGTCCGTTTCTAATGAAAACTTGCACCAACAATTTTACGACAAGCATATAAAACATTCTACAACTAAACATCAATATATTAACAAGCAAGTTTTGCCTGAATCTTGTACACCCAATCACAATTTATCAGCTGCTAGTAACTTGGTATTGTTTCTACAATAACTCTCATCTCGTTATATAAGGTTATACAAGGTACCAGATAATTCATGGTAGAGAGTATGGACGAATAAACATAGAGCATACATTTCCACAATAGTAAACTTCTTGCTTAGTATTTGTTCTAAAGTTTCCAATCAAAATCTTGTCTAACATTTACTAAATTACCAGGATACAACTAAAGGACCTAGCAAATGTGTTCATAGATAACTCATATACGATACGAAGTAGCACAACATAGAGACTGGTCAAAGGAGACCGAAAGCAGCAGCAAAAAGCCACATGCAGATAGAGACTTGGTTACTTGGTCTCACAAAGAGTTGCAGATCGGAAACGTCTTTCTTTTTTCAAAAACCAAGTGAACCCATGGATGGAGGGAGTCCAGAGAGGTCTCTAACATCATTTCCAACACTATTCATCCTTTCACCTGAGGTTTGGCTGAAGGTTTCTAACTCTTGTTTCCCAAGTTTCTGCACATCCTCGGGAGAAAGTATCTTGATATACCAGACACTATTTACAAATGCCCTGCACATGGATGTATACACTGCTAAATATATTTGAAAGAAAATTACAATAACAATGGAAAAATATGTAACTTTGACATACTCCCAAGGTCCGTCTCCAAGGAGAAGCATCTCATTCTCCCTGTCAACGAATACAAGCTGCCAGCCTGATCTTTGAGGGTCGTCAAGCAACCCATCAATATTAAACATCTGACCCAGTTCTTCTCTCAGCTCCGGATAGCTGTTGAACCGGGTGATGTCTAAAGACCTCCCAACCGAACCTGATTTGTAAACCTGCACATACAGACACCAATATACAACTAACTTTAATAAACATTCTAAATGAAGCTTCAACAGTACACAATAACCATTTCAATCTTTGCACCTTGACAAATGTACGATTAGGGTTCGGTGGGCCAATCTGCCCTGTAGTGGGCAATAACTCAGAAGAGTCTTGCATGTAGCTAAAGTACGGAGAATTCTGAAACCCAGAAGCCCCTGAAGGCATGGTGGTAAGGTCAGTTTCAGATGATGAAGTACCAATGTTTGAAACAGCAGCAGGAAGTAGAAGCCCAGATGAATCGATATTGGTTCCACCAAATAAACCCTGATTTTGTGCATCCAAGCTTGAAGTCTCCTGCTCCACGCCAGCATTTTTCTCAGGATATGGCAAAACCGATGGTGTACCCGAAGACACATTGGCTTGTGATTGAGCAAACCTCGACACCCAGGATTGCTGGTTCGATTGATGTTCAGTAAGTGTGGGCTGGCTTGTTCTTGAAAAACTCAAAAGGTTACTACTTCCTTCAGAGTTTAGAGAACCCAACATATTCTGCATTGCTGAAGAGGTAATGTTGGAAGTGAATTTGGCATTCGGGTCCATGAACTCAGTTTTCTGAAACGAATGAGACGGGACATTAGACTGTGGCCTTGTTTGAAGTTGTTCTTGTTGGATCAGGTAAGATTCAGGAAACGAATTTGGTGGCTGTTGGCTATTGACTTGCTGCTGTTGTGGTTCCTCAGGTTGATTGTTGACTACTTGTGGTATCTGGGTTTGACCATGCATAAATTGCTGAGGCATGAGCTGCTGAATTGATTGTTGCTGAGAATGTTGGAAAAGCGGGTTAGAGATGCCTGAAACTGAATGCTGCTGAGGGAATGAGACAGACTGCTGTTGCTGAAACTGCATCAATTGTTGTTTCAAAGCATCTCCACTTCCTAAATTCTGTAAACCTGCAGCCAATGCAGCTTGGTACTGCTGATTAAGATTATTTTGAAGGAAGGATGGATCGACCCGTTGTTGCATCCAAGGAAACATCCCAACAGATTGAAAATTAAGAGAATGGAGTCCTTGCTCCCCAGTTTCGCCTCTCATCCATGCCATCCCATTGACTGCATCATCTCTGCCATCTATGACAACAAATACACAAAGAAAGAGAAAGTTCAAATTTGAACAAATGTCCAACTAGGGGAATTATCACAATTAAAACCAGATATAATTTTAGTATCAAAGTTCAGAACCGCTTTAACATAGTTTTAGGACCAGTAATGATATATCCAATAGTAATACCCTGAAAAGAAGAAGCTCCAGGATACCAAGGCCTTTTCAGACGAAGGGGAAAAAGTGATGGATACATGGGAAATGTTGTTAGCGGTTCAATTTCCCATAATGATACTCGGGGCTGCCTCTCACCAGCAGTTGATTCATCCCAACCAACCTACAAAAAAGAGATTGAAAAGATAAAAAAAAATGTGAATGTGGTAAATATGAAATGCATGTACACATTTTTACTCATACCCATAATTATACATCAGCACCTATGTTTGTATAAACGAATAGATATGTTGTGTGTATATACGAGTGTGTATTAGAGTGTAATATGTATAAACTATACAATCACCTATTCTTCAAACTTCCTCCACCAAGAAAAAGATGCATCAAGGTGTCAACTAAACGACTAAAATATGAACAATTATAAAAAAGAAATCCTAAAGTGACTAACATGTTGTAGCATCACCTATGAACTTTTGTGATTTTGCATCGCTTGTAATTTTGGATCTAAAATATATAACTTCAAAAGGGCTGAAATGAACCCAGCCTCAAATTGAGTAGATTGCCTATTTAGAGATAGCTAAACAGAGCTGGCTACACTTGTGAAGAGATGAGCCAAGTCAAAGCAATACAAAAACATCTGATACAGCTTCAACAGATCAAACCCTAAACGGATGATCACCAAATTTTTGAGGAAACGACACTTAGTGAGACCATGCTAAAAGATTAGAAGCTAAAGCAATAAAATAGAGCATCTGTACAATGAATTCAGCACAGATTGTACAAATCGATTAATCAACATACAAGGAAAGTTATCTAGTCATTGTTAATAAACACGAAGGAAAAACTGCAGTCCTGAAAGTTTTAGACTGCTATTGATGCAATCAGACAACTTTGTAGACATAAAATTCTGAGTTTCTGACACATGTAAGGTGACCTGTACCCAATAAATTAATCTAAAAGAAACACAGAATAATTGACCCTTTAAGGATCTTCCACATGTTAATACTATAGAATCAACACTATCTAAAAGCCAAGTGCTTAAATAACAGATTTAGGGGAAAGAAGATGAAATGACAAAGCTTCTCACGCCTTGCAAGACATAAATGCCCACCAAACACTTGATTAACTCCAAAAAGAAATACTCCGTTCGTTCAAAGTTTTAATTACGTTTAAATCAGTCTATAAAGTGCAAAAGCACCAAATTTATCATCACTGTACTTCTAAATGGTTCTCATGGTCTTCTAAAGACAACCAGTGGTGATGTTTTTTTTTGCTATTTATTCTGGTCCATAGTTGTACTTTTTGGAGAAGGAAATACTATCATCAGATTAATATCATCATGTACTTCTAAAGACTGTTACACGAATCTATCTTATAAGTTACACGAAAATTTATACGGATCGACAACAACAACAACAACAACAACAAACGATACTCAATCCGCTGAAAGCGGGTTTGAGGGAGGTATGATGAAGACAGCCTTACCCCTACCCAAAGGTAGAGATGCTGCTTCCAGAAGGACCTCCGGCCTAGGGCTTCCACCCTTGAAAAAAATTCTAGACGACAAGGTGAAACCAAGCTGAAGAGGGAAACTCTCGATCTCAAAGCTAGCTCTCTCGATCCGATCTCAGATCTAGCGTCTCTCTAGAGGGAGAAAACTAGAGAGAGGGGAGAGAGAGCGCAGAGAGCTAGCTTTATACAGATCGAACACATAATAATAAAAGTAATAGTAATAACAATAATCATGTACTATCATCAGATTAACACGAAATTTTTTTATAAAAAAAAAAACTTAAATTAATAATCAAACACAATATAATAAAACTAATAGTAATAACAATAATGGAAATATATTAGCACATACGTTACTGATAACAACAATATTACCAGGAATGGGTTCAATCGAGATTCTTTGAGAGGTAGAGAAGTTTGTTGTAGTTGATGGTGATTTCCGATAACCCCATCGAACATAAAACTACAAATTCCTAAAAAAACGGGATTTGATTTATGTGTAAAAATAAATGTAGAATATAAATTCTAAAATATAAAAGATTTGATATGGAGTTGGAGAATGGAGAATCCATCTATCTGTGCGTGTGGCTGTGGCCTGTAGGTTTAGGTATATATATATTTTTTTGAAAGGCTAGGTTTAGGTATATATATGTATGATGTTATCAATTAATAAGGAAGAATAAATAATGTGGTGTGGCTCAATATAAACAAAAGTGAATAAAGATCAATTGGCTATGATACTTGACTTTGTAGAAGAGGTACACGGTTCGAATCCAAGGACATGCGTTTTTTTTTTCATTTATAATGAAACCATACCAATGCCCATAGATGTGTGACACATGGTTGCCTACGTGGAAATGTGATGCTAAGGTGGATGATGATGTGTCACCCGGAGCAATGTGGTGATGCCACGTAGTACAAAACCTGACGTGGCTAAAGCATAATATAAATATTATGTACATGTGGCATATGAGGTGGCAGCCATGTGTCGAGCTCTCAGGCCCAAACGATATGAAGACGACACGTAAGCAAAATGCTGACGTGTCGAGCTTTGGGATATGCCACATAGGCGGCTGGAGATAGAGAAATATATATATATAGAGATATATGCTTTGTCTTCTCCATTTTATCATCTGCAAATATATAGATATATATATATACACACAGACTCGCACACTCTATATATTGATATATACATACACACATGACATAAACATATATATACATACAAACCCACTACAAACGGTCACATTTTCATGTATCACGCGTGAAGGAAACGAGGGGAAGTTTACCGCAAAACAAGCTTCCACGCGTGAAAGATTCAACGGCGGCGGTGTAGCTTTGCATTGCCGCGGGAATCTTTCGAGTTTACAGCTACGTTGTCATCGCCCTTAAGTTCTTAACTATTAAGTCTATTAAGTAAAAAGTAAACGGGGCCATAGTTATGGACTCCTATTTAACTCTTCTTCTTCTTCTTCTTTTTTTTTAATTTTATTTCTCAAAGTACTTAAAGTACAATAATTTATGGACAGTGTATAAATATTTATTGCATAATGAAAAAGTGTAATCGAGAAAAATGTGGTAGAAGTAGATACCCTCTTTATATAAGGGAGATGATATATGTGCCACCATTTTTTTAAGATTAATCATTTTAATTCTCTTTCCTAATCTCATCTTTTAATTTTTAATTCTCTTTCCTAATCTCATTTTTTAATGGTATCACATGTCATGATCATATTGTTAGGAGGATTTTTAAGAAAATATATTAAGAGGATTGATCATTTTATCTAATTGCTAGAAACGTGTTTTCTAATTTCTTCACTTCAAAATACATTTACGTGTACTTCTAGATATTGCATGATTATTGTATTAGAAATTGATGCATCGTTTAAATGGTCACATATTAACATGAATTTTGCGTCAATAGTGGGTTAGCTAATAAGATTGCGAGCAATCGTAAATGGTGGTGAATCTAATTCCTAAGTTGTTGAAAGTTATTGATAAGTGTTTCACATACACTATCTCATATTCAAGCATTCGTTGCTTTGTTGAAATGCTTTATGAGAGCAAAACTACACATTATATGTCTGGGCAAACTCATTATACATGTAATTACATGAGGTCGCATCATGCCAATAAAATATCATACTTCCTCCCCTTGAGAAACTTGTTCACGAACAAAATGGAGGTCAACTTCAACATGCTATGTACGCACGTGAAACACTGGATTTACAGATAGATATGTAGCACCAAGATTGTCACACCAAAGTGTTGGTTTTGTGGAAATGACACAAAGTTCTCCAAGAAGTGTTTTAACCAGATTATTTCTGCTACAGTATCAGCAATAGCTTTGTATTTAGATTCAGTTGAAGACCGAGTAAAGGTCTGTTGTTTTTGAGCAGACCATGAAATGAGATTTGAGCCAAGATAGATTGCATATTCTCCCCGTGGATCAACGGTCCACGGGGCATCCAGCCCAATGAGAGTCGGAATAGGCTTTAATGTTAGACTAGATAATTAAGTTTATTTATAAGGCTCTGATATCATAACAGAACGTGTTTTTGTATATTGATAAAAGATATTACATAAGGCCCTATATATAAACTAGACATTTACACTTCAATACCTTGTATTATAAATAAACTTAATTATCTAGTCTAACAAACAAGATGGAGGGATCATAATGGCAGGCTTGGGTGTGGTCAAACAGAGGAAAGAAGAGATGGTGTAGAGATTTTAATCACGTAAATACGATCTTAGTTTGCTAAACTATTAACTTTAGTTTCAGTTAAGATCTTAGTTAAAATCACGTAAATACGATCAAGCGTTTAATCATACACATGGTATGCTTCAAATAGTTCGTATGAGTGTAACTGGCATTAAAAAAACAAAAACCAAACAACCGAATTGATAAAATACGACCATATACAATACAATACAATACAATAACATAATACATACATGACTGAAACTTCATAGCAAATCTTACATATAATCAACCGTAGCATATATATATATTGGTCGGAGAGGGAACGAAATAACTTATAGTACAAGAATGAGACCTATGTGAATCAAATTGGTTATACTTGCTGTAGTTTTAGTATTACAAGTCCTTATTTATAAAGCTGTTCACGTGTATATTTTGTATGGCAGTAGACTTGGTCCACGTGGATAGGCGGCCAAAACCTGAATACCGAGATTACCAAAACAACGTGACTTGTCAAACAATAGAATAACTAGTGGGAAAGAATAAGAAGTGTGCCAACACAAACCATTTACACTATTGTCATAAATACACGAATAGACATCCTTATGCACATCGAAGATATGTTCAACCCAGTTCCTAATATCCACAAATATGATTATCTGTTCATATGCTCGGAGTATTTGTATAATTTGGGTTGAAAATATTAATGATACTCATGATGAATTGAAGTTTCTGAAAACACAGTCATGAATATGAAGCCACTATACCAATCCCGAGAACTGTAATGTAGGCAGAAAATATAATATCTCATATTGTCATCTTTCTGCAAGTGTAGTCAAAAATACTTTGTAAGATGCTCCTTGAGTCTCGCTCCTTTGGAAGCTTCAGTAGATGAGCCACTCGTGTATATCCAGCATGTTGTCTGGCGAGAGATTCAGGCTTCGCTTCTGGCTTTGGTTTCTGGTTTGGTGTTTTTGGTTGTGTTAATGCCCATTGCATGGCCCAGATTGCTAAAGGGCGCATGTAGGCAAGAGACCTGTATCGGCCATCTATGTCCCAAGTTTGCAATTATGAAAAGGGCAGTTATGCCAATCACCAATGTAGAAGTTGCAAAAAAAGTAAAGAAAAAAAAAGGTGGCAATTCCACCCAGTTCCTTTCTATTTGGGATATGTAGAAGGGCCAAATGGGTATAAAAAGCTAAATAAGAAACTGGTCATAAGGATTGAAAGTAACCAAAACGTCTTTTTATTGCATAAAACCTCCTAACTTTGGCTTAAAGGTATTCAAGGTGGCTTTGGAGTCCTCAGCTAAGTGGTGAGGTTTAAGTCCTGTCTTGAACAAATGTGTAGAGTAGGTTGTGTCTTTAAAAAAAATTGTTTTTTATTCATATTTATATTATAATTGAAATTGAAATAATAATCTTATTTGACTAACAAATATTTTACAGAAAAAATTATTTGCACTTATGAATGGGTTGGGTTGGGTTTTGTTTTATCCCAAATGGCCAAATCAAAAAATTAGTTACAAGGAGAACAGGAAACAGTTTGAAAGCTAGCCGGCTCTATTTCTAATGAAAACAACCTCCCAAATTGTTTCATTAAGAAATACGCTTAAGATTTTTAGCTTATTCCCCCCCCCCAAAAAAAAAAAACCCAAAAAAAACAACCAATCCAAAGAGCTCATCTAAACACTTCGAAAAGAGCTTTAACACAATGCAATAGGCTATTAAGCCTCTTTAAAAGCAGTTTCATGTGGTTTCAGATACATAAGAAATGCTGTATTAAGTTTTGACTCGTTACAGGTAAAGCGTGATTAAAAGCAATCAATTTTATCAATAAATTGTTCAAAAATGCCCCCTTTGAGGGTAGTATTGTGAATGAGACTAATTACCAACATCATGGTTGCATATCAGCCTAGAGAAGAATGAATGTTTTACCATTTACAACTAATGATTTTATTTTATTTACTTTGACAGCCATTGGTCACTTTGTCAGTAACATGTTAATCACCTAAACTGGATTAATATTTAAACCAATTGAACAAAATTTCCAAATTCTGATCATAGCACGTTATGTAGAGCAAATTTATAGTACCTGTTCAGCACAACATATGTAAATATATACTAATTAAGTTTTCATGTGATAGTTTGACATGTTATGTGTTTTGTGTGATGCGTATAAGTTTCATTCAAAAGAATGCTTATGAGTTAACTTTATAAAGGAAAAGTATCTAATAGGGTGATATCATTTTTACCTCATAAGCACCAGTAAATGTCCATCGAAGGTTATTTGTTTTGATACGTGGTATAACCACAGATAGCACCAACATGGTAGGTCTGTGCTTGGCTATTAACCTGCACATTTCATAACAGTTCAGTTCACACATTGTCATCCATTTAATTTATAAATCAGGAACATAAAACATTATTATTTACTTTTTATCAAAAAACACACAACACACCTTGCAGCTCTTCCGGATTAAGTGAAGCAAATGATAACAGATGCTTTCACTTCGATGGCAGCACGAACCTAAATAGACTCTCAAAAAGTTTAAACTTTACCAATTGATCATTCAAAGGGAACATATTATAAGACACAGAAATTAATTACCGCAGAAGAAGCAATAGATTCCAAGTGGCTCATTGGTTCACCAACGTATTTTACAGTCTTCTTGAAATACGAATCTTGATTGTACACTTACTCATACTGCATACATGAAGACCAGCAGATGAAGTTTCTAGGAATGATGTTCCATTAATGAAATAATACACTATATATACCCTCTAACTGAGATACTATTTGATATCAAAAGAACGAAAGGAAACATGAAATCTCATGTCACATGGCCCATGATAAGTGTATGCATGGATGTAGATGTACATGAGATGGAAAAGATTGTTAAAACTATTCCTTCTCATTGAGCTGATAAGAAACATGTGATGTATCTCCTTCCTCTTTATTATCTCCTCCCTCTAGTTAAATTATCATTTCACCCGAAAGTTAAAACTATTCCTTCTCATTGAGATAAATTCACAAGTACCTTCCGAATAAGCTTGCTATGAGCATTGGAATATGAGTTGCACTCTCGGTCCCAAAGAACCTCGTGAGAGTAGATTCCATTCTTTCCACAATAGATTTGTGACTGTTTTTCAGTTTGAGGCATAACTTTAAGTTGATGTGATAAGGTTTCAACTTTCTTCTCGGTACAGTTACGATTAGGCCCTACAGATGTCAAAACTGAGATGAAATGTAGAAAAACATTAGTAAAAAGCAAGTAAATGATGAAACAATAAGTGAAATCAGAAAAGCTTATGACATGGTTGGTTATAGGGTCACAAAGTAACAGATGTTAAATAGCATCAAACGTTTTTGTACTTAAAGGGACTTTGGAAGATCCTGGTTCCTAAAGGTGATAAGATGGTTAAGTCGGGCAGGTTATGTAACAGGCTCAGCCGCTCAGGTTGAGATGGGTCATTATATATCTACCAATAAACTAAAACAGGATTGAGGCTTCCTTTGATCGACATGTGGCTTTTTATTTAAGCGACACGTGTCTTTTTAAATCTATATTTATCCTATTTTTTAGATACCATAAATAATTAAAACTTTTAATTAATTGAT
>JAOEHQ010032124.1:0-13146 GCA_025447715.1 Asclepias incarnata | reverse complement strand
AAGCCATCTCCTACTAAAACAAGGTTCTACTTCTAGCTCCACATTCACTAAATCACAATACAAACATCATACGCTTAGCCACTTCAATATATTCTATACTACTCCCTGATGCAAAAACATAATTTCCCTAAAAAGATTAACATCAAGACTCTTACAATCAGCTGATATATGTATACATATATATACATAACAATAACAAATATATACAAGTATAAAATATACCTCCGAATCGGCACCTCCAGCAACAGTATCCCACATCTCCTTAACTTCTGCATCATCACCAGACCTCCCACTCCTTTTACTCCCATTACCCTTAAACTTCCCCCCACTCTTCTCACCACCACTAATTCTCCCTCCTCCTGTATTCATAGACTTGGAAAAACTCGATTTCTTCTCCTTCTTCTTACCGCTCCCACTGGTACTTCCACCGCCACTCGAAAACTTCTTCCTTTTACCGCCACCACCACAACCACTATCGGAATCATCTCTAACAAAGGTCGCGACATCATCATCCACCACATCATCATCCACCGGAAAATCGGGCTCCGGCTGCTCCACAGCCGTGCTCTTCTTAATCAGCCGTTTTCGAGGTCTCGCTTTCGAATCGGGTTCGTTGTACACCGGTGGCGGCGGCGGCTCTTTATTCCAATCATCTTCTTCAATTTCGTCTTCCAAATTATCATCAATCAGATGCTGATTTTGATTGCTGACATCATCTTCGGCGTGATCGGATTGAAATCCGTCGTCGAGATCCATCAACGGCTCGCCATCTTCATCGCGATACCTGCATATTTTAATTTTAATATAATAAAGAAGAAGAAAAAAAGCACAAAATTGAAATAGTTTGGCTAACCATAAATTGAAAATAATTGGGGAAGAGAGAACCCTAATTACAGAAAATAAAAACTTACGGATCGTTTTCGTAGCCCATTGTGTAATAAAGTTAGAATTTTCAGATTATATATTGTGAATAATTATATGGGCTGTTCGTTTGTTTGTTTATAGAGCGAGAAAATGGAAAGCGGTTTTGATGAACAAGCTGAGGAATGACTAATGAGATAATCTGTAAATACATTCCCTGGGCATACTTACTATGTAGAAGGAAAGGGGTGTTTTGGAAGTTACACAAAATTATGAGGGGCAAATTTGGAATAACCATATATTTGAGGGACCGAACTATAATTACGAAATCACTAACCTTATATATTTTAATAAAATCCTCGATTTAAGGTATGTATCATCAAATCGCAGGATACGCATTGTGATCTCGTCAAATCACAAACTCATAGCGGACGATAAATCATACATATTGTGATTTGGTTAAATTTTCTCTTAGAACCTTCGGTTAAGCAATTACTTATGGTTTACACCAACAACAACAACATTACCCAATCCCTACCGGAGCGGGGTATGGGAAGGTAAGATGTAAACAGTCTTGTCTCTACCCAAAGGTAAAGAGACTGCTTTCATAAGGACTTCCGGTCAAAGAGGGAAAGAATTATAAAGTGTAAGGGATAGGGAAACATACCTGACTGCCGAGTATCGTATAGCTACATTTAAGATAGATTATGGAAACAGAAAACATAAGGCATGAGCAACATAAAACGTATGAAAGACATACATACATATAGTAAATTATACTTTGAAGGCCTAAGGTCTGACGAGCTCATATAAGATATCAGGTGTTACTCAAACTATATAACAGATTAAGATTTGGCCACCTAACTGTAAAAAGCAACCCCCGAAACCCCTACAAGAGTTACTTATCTACCATATTCTTCTAAAAACTAACCCTAGTCCTCTACGAGTCCTCTCAGTGGTCATGTCCTCCGACAGGCAAACCTATTTTGGGGTAACAAAAACGCTAGAGTAACCTCCCCCTCGGTTTAGGCCTACCTCGCAGGCCGAAACCAACTACAGAGGTCAAACAAAACAAAAGTCTAAATAAAATTCTACGTAACCTTTTCCCATATGCCTTCCATTTCTAGGCCACGTCTTCCATCAAGGTTAAGAAAGTGGCCTAAAAATTAAGTGTCATCGTTTGGAAATTTTAATGATCCAATTACTATCTTTTTATATACTTGCAAACAAAAGAAGCAATGCCCTTTATAACCTATATATTCCTATTATAATAAGTTAATACTTAATAACATTCTAAAATTAACCCAACAGGCCAACACAAAAATAGCAAAAATAAAACTAAATCAATCCAGCCCATATAAATGAAAAGAAAGGTCAAGCCCAATAGAGAAAACAACTAGTCAAACAACACGAAAATCCAAACTGAGGTGCCGGTAAACAACCGACACGTGTCTATCTCACTTACTTGTCTTTATGCACCAACTTTCCCCAAATACTAACTCACATTTATTATTATTATCATCTCACTTTTATTTTTAATTATTTACATTTACATTTCATTACACACACTAAAAACACACACATATAGATACAGATATAAAAACCGTTACTTATCGGAACCGGAAATGTCGTCGGATGACTGGCCGGATTGGCTACCTGCTGACTGGACTATGCAAATCAAAAAGATCGATCAACGCAAAGTCAAAGTAATTATTATATTTTTCTTTTAAAATTTTTTTCTAGGGTTTTTTTAAATCTATTTTTGTATTTTTTTTGGTTTAGTTTTGATTTTGTAAGTGAAATTCGTACCTGCATGTTGATTTTGAGGAATTTTTTAATTTTTATTTTATTTTTTGATTTTAGTTTTTTTTTTATAAAATTATTTTAAGAAATTAATATTTTTTTCATGAAATTAGTTGATTAATCTTGATGAATTAGTTAGATTTAAGTCTTGTGTGTGTAGTTGGAGATGATTTGTGTATGTAATGTTAGGGTTTTGTTTACTTTAGAAAAGCTGATCTGTAAAAACGAAGTGATGAAATGTTATAATAATTGTTAAAATATATAATGAAATTTTTAAATAGTTTCTGTAACGATTTATCTTTTGTGATATAAAATTGCCAGGGTAATTTTTCCTCTTTATCAAAAAAATAATTATTAATTAATATGTATTTATTTATAGCTAGAAACATAACAAGCTCATTTATAGTGTTTGGGTAGCTTATTTACTATCTTAAGCGGGAAGCCGGGGTTATATTTAGAGCTGGAAGCTAGATATTTTATTTAAGTAGAGATGTTTGACAAAGTAACTAGAGCAGGAGCTTAAAAATGTGAAATATATGGAAGTACACACCAACAAAACAAGATAAAAACTTTTTAAGGGTTTTTTTTTTGTAGTTTAGCATATTATAAGCTCAAGCGAGTTTTGAAAGTCGCTTGAAGTAGCTTATTCTTTATTTTTGTTTCAGTAAGCTCTCAGGCGGAATTGGAGCTTTTGAAAAATATAGGCTCTTATAAGCTTTCTGCCAAATACACCGATTTTCTTTTTTGTTTTTCTCTTTAGTTTATCTATTTGTAAAATGGTATCTTTTAGGTATTTGTGTAATTGAAAATGTGATGTTTTTGGAAATGATTTCAAGGAATTAGTACTTTCATACCACTGTAATAGTAACAAATGTCGAGGCTTTCTTTTATGTGGTAACTTATTTTTCGAGATATTATATTAAATCTATATGTATGTGTTGTTGTAGTGTTACGTTGATTCTCAAGGACACAAGTGTTATTCTAAACCGCAAGTGTTCGATTATCTCAAGAAGATTGCCAGGAAAGAAGCTCATGAGAACACTGTAAGTACTACGTCTTGACACACTTTGTTTTAATATTTTCTTCATTGAACTGCGGTTTGCGGGTACACTTACGTTTCTGTTTTTATTTTTAGGATAATGCGAATGGATTAACTTTAGACTTGTCGATGGAGCCAGAAAATGAAGTTATTGGATTGTTACCTGGAGGACCGCCTGCGAAACTAGCAACTACAAGTAGCAGGAAGAAATCCCTGGTATTAAAACTCTACTTGTGTATTTGTGTCATTGGTTACGATGGTTTCTGTTGTATGGTAGATTATGCTTTTGAACATTGTTTCTTCATTTGTTTACAAATAGGTGATGCAGGAAGCTGAAGGTGTTTCAGCTGGAGATGGATCTCCTTCTGAGCCTTTATCATCTGAAAGAAGCCATGGTGATTCTAATTGGCTACCTGATGGATGGACTGTGGAAGTGAAGACTCGAAAAGGTGGTAACAGTACAAGAATGAGATATAAGGTAATTGAAGAAAGACATTGCTGATATATGGTTTGCATTTACTTGCAAGGTTTTAGTTTATTGATAATTCTCAATTTTGATCAACTATAATCTTAACAAGTATAATTATTTTACAAATCTATGTATCTTCTACCTTGGTGCAAATCTACAATCATACTACTTGAAATGATAATAACATTTTCTTAATTGTTCTGCTACTGCAGTGCTACACAGATCCTATAAGTGGACAAAAGTTCTTTTCAAAGCCACAGGTTCTGAGTCATCTTGCCAAAACAAACAGGAATGTTGGTGGACAGAAAGAGTTAAACACAGAACCTATTATCGCCACCCCAATATCAGCTTGGGTATTCCTTTTGTCATTTTTATGTGTTTTCTATGGTAATGTTAAATGGAAGTGGCAATTTCGACCCATTTACGTATGAATGGGCCGATCTGGGTTGTGTTTAATTGTTAAACGGGTCAAATGTTTGAAAAGTTGAGATACACAACATATTTTAGCATCTTGTTACAGGATAAATATGGAATTCTCATAATTTTAATAATAAAGACCAGCTTCTCTATACCAGTCGAAATTCGCCCAATGTATATTAAGGCACACAACCCTCTAAATCATTACATTCAGTCATTTACATCATTTGTGTAATAATATCTTTATAGTAGTCATTCAGTGTTCATCAGAACATTTAGTGTTCATCAGAACATTTAGAAAAGAAATTTAATAAGGCTTAACCCATATTAAAAAGTGATCTGTGTTAACTTGAACTCGTTGTCACACGTTACACCACATGCCTATACTGGCACCTCTAGTAGCAACTATTAAAATCATTATTTTGTTTAACTGACTGGTTGCTGGTGAACATGTACTCTTTAGAGAGAGAATGCGTCTACAGAACCTGGTAACTCCCAGACCTATGAAGCCACCGAAGACGAGAAGAATAAATCTGAAAAGAAGACAGAAAGTGCTCGCTTTTACTCGGACCGTAGAGTTGAGTTTCTATTGATAAAACCGATCATGTTAAATTTGAATATTTTATTTATCGATTTTGACTTCTGGAGCAATATCTAGGTTGTCACAAGGATTCAAGCAGAAGGGTTACCTCCGGGGTGGATAAAAGAAATGAGATTGAGAAATGATGGAATTAAGAGGGATCCGGTAGTCTAACATTTTATAAATTTATAGTTCAATGCATTATAGCTGTCTACTTGTATGTCTGATGAGGGCTCGAAACATGCAGTTCTTTGTAGACCCTTTGAGTGAATACGTCTTCTTCTCGAAAAAGGATGCTTTGCGTTATCTGGAAGCTGGGGATGTGAAGGCATGTGTCATGAAACCGATGAGAAGGGATATGAATACAGATGTCTCTGTAAGTTTTCTCAAATGAAAATCGGCTCAGAAATAGAACATTGTGGTTTCCATTAATCAATTTTGATCTATTTTCTGAAATATATTATGACCTCCCTAAAATCAGAAAGCAACATCGTCGTCTGTCAAATTGCATAAATAGGTTTACTTTAGTTTGATTTCTATTTAGGGTAACAAACTGGGTTTGCATCCCTAAAGAGGTAACATAATTTCTAATAATTTAAATTCAAGGTAATTTTTTAGGTTAACTGGTTTCAAAGCTGCTATTTCAATACCTTATTGAAAACCATATGACATGGTTAAAGTTAAGGACAATTCGGCTGCTGAGATTCTTCTTATGATAATTAGTTGCCAGTTTTGTATACCTGGTTAAGATTTTGTAATTGTAATTAGTTCAGTTAGTGACTTTGATAGAAATGTTATCAAAAGTTTAAAAAGCTATATTGATTTTGGAGTTATAATTTGGCCAGGCCATCAAAAGTCTAATCAACCTCCCTTCTTTTTATAGGTTTATTCTCTCAATCTGTTGACGATACTGTAAAATTATATACGCTACTATCTTGAACTTCTAACTCGCAATCCTACCATATTCTCTTCTTTTCAGCTTAATGCTAATTTGAATTTGTCTGGAGACGAAATGGCTTCACCACCTGATCCATCCAAAGGAATTGAGACTTCTGAAGTGTTGACAAATGGTTGTGTAACAGATTCGAAAACAAACAGAAGTGGTACAGAGAACCCGGTGGAGAATCCGGTAAACTACAAGTTATTTTGATCATTTTCTTCAGTTTATTGAGAATTTGTTTATTCACCTTAAAAAGAAAACAGAGTTCGCCATATGATTCTTATTATTCTCAAAATAAAGGTCACCATATGATTCTTATTGTTCTCATTCAACTTTCAGTGAATCTGCTTTACATTTAAACCACAATTATTTGAACTGATCTTTATATTACTGTTAGCCTGACAGTTTTCACTAGTACTTCCTTCGTCTGAAAATTATTGTCCCTAGGCAAGAATCACACAGTTCAAGAAAAGTGCAACCATTACATTCTATCACCAATAATATTTGAGATTTACCATTGAAAAGCTTTCAGTCTGTTTGTTTATAACTTAATGGGCTTAATAAAAAAGTACTAAATTCATTAAGTCAGTTAGGAATGTTTCTTTTTGACTTGATAAACAAAAAACCTACTGTATTGACTTAATCAATCATACATTATTTATCAATTCAGTCACTTTATCCATTCAACACTTAATGTTTAAAAAAACAAACGGGCCCTTTCTCTGATTGGTGTGATTTAGAAATGGACAATTATGGGACATCCCAAATAGAAAGGTGGACTATAAATTTGGGACGTAGGGAGTAATACTATAATCTTCTGATTTTCCAATTTCATAAATAAATGTGAAAATATATAATGATCTGTGATTCAGAAGCCGATTCGCTCTATAACTGGTGGAGTTTTCTCTACACCTGATACTTCCCAAAAAGAGGCTCGCACTAGAAGTGGAGGATCTTTTTCTAGTCCGAAAGAAGAGGTTTCTGATTGGCTACCTGATGGATGGACTGTTGAACTGCATTACAAAAGTTCTGGAATGAAATACAAGGTAATTAAAAGCAGAACCACCCTTGAATTCCATCTTGATTAACTAAAACCTAAAATAAGCATATTATTTTATCCCATTGTGCGACCTTGAATGTCAAATTTGCATCTAACTTATTATTAGTTTATTTACCCTCTACTCCGCAGACTGAGAATTTTTTAAAGATTGGTTTCTGGTGTTTCAAATATAACTAAAAAATTGGATTTTTTGTTTTTCTTTTTCTTTACACTGATATGTTCATGTAACAATGTTATTGTTCTGACTTGGTAGATTTACAAGGAATCTGCAAGTGGGAAAAAGTTATATTCGAAGCCACAAGTGCTGGACTATCTTGCAAATGGCAGTAGCAGCAACTCTAGAAAGAGAAAAGTATGTGAACTGGTACTCTGTTAGTGTACTTAGGGTGGGTAACAGGTCAAAATGGGTATTTTTGGTATGAACCGGTTTGACCCGAAATGTATTTTGTCCCAGTTTTTAGAAACTGAATAAATAATTAGCATCAAGTATTATGATAATTTTTTCTAATTTCAGTAATAATCTTAATCTAAAAATAAAATAATTACTGAGGCTTTTATGTATTAAATATTCAGTTTTCACCTATTTGTTCCGTTTGAGATAAATTTTTTTTAGTATTGTCCTGTTGTGCTCTTTGCTCATTATGTTTTATATGTCCCAAGACAACATCAAATAAGATTTATACATATGTTGACTTTGGCTATCTGGCTAATTCATTCGTTCTTAATTCTCAAGGATAATTCCTCCGTAGTGTCTGATTTGTCCCAAATCCCTAAAAGTTCTAGCAACAAAAAAGAGAACTCGAATTTCGAAGAAGTAAGTTTCTTATTCCCTTCCCGATAATGCTTCATATGCGTGTGTGTGTGGTGTGTAGATATGTGTATATGTGTTTGTTTATGTATGTATGTTGCCCATGGTTGAGAATATGACCACTTGGACGATGATACAATCTCTAGGTTATCACAACATCTCCTGCAGAGGGGTTGCCACCAGGATGGATAAAAGAAATCAGAACAAAGATATTTGCAACCCACAAAAGAAATGATCCGGTATGGACTGTTTAATCATTTATATTCTTGTGTTGAAATCCTAATAATAACTGACCTGTTGGCTGTTGCAATTTTTTGTCATATCATGCAAGTTTTGATCATTACATATGATGGAATGGATTTATGCAGTTCTACATTGACCCTGTGAGTGGATACATTTTTCGCTCTAAATTGGATGCTTTGCGCTTTCTAGAGACTGGTGACGTAAACGTATGTGCCATGAGACCAAAGATGAAGGATAAAGACGGAAATGAAGTTGTAAGTCCTTCATAGTCTAACCAACGTCCCCTCAAATATAGTAATTGGCTCGAGTTTCTTAGGATTAGAGGTGGCTTTTGACCCATTGACTTATGAATGGGACGATTAATCATATTAAACGTACTAATCATGGAGAAAATTTTTACAGGGTCATCTTGACCGGCACCAAAAATTTGTCTGTTGACCCGTTAAACCCAGTGATTTTTTTCTACCTCTACTTAACGATACTCATTTGAATTATGGTTACAGTGGGTAAGTGTAAAATAATTTAGTCATTGTGATTTAGTTGCCCAATCAACGATATCCTATTCCCGTTTTTATTCTCATAGCTGTGTTACATCTTGCTGAAAATTCTCTCAAGTTTTCAACGGATAATTACTCGATGATATCATCGAAAAGAGAAAAATGAGGTTACTTGAAAACTCGAAACACAATTCATTTGCTTTGCTTTGTAAATGACAGTGTAGATAGCAGTGAGCGTTTTTTCATCAGTCTTTAGATGGAGAGTAGTAATGGTACTTAGAGCCGGCAATCTCAACCTGTCTCCTCAAAATTGTGTAGTTTTGGACAATCTTTAGCTGCTTCTGGGTTCTTTTGGGTACTTTCGTAACAAAGAATGGGTTGAACGGGTCAACATAAAATTTTTTGGCTAATCAAGGACAAGTGGCAATGGGCGAAAACAAAAAGATCTCCATGTTTATCTGTAATGGAAAAAATATAGAAATTGCTTGGGGGTGTGGTTTGGTTTTAGACTTTGTCTTTCGAGAGAGCAAGTTGCAGGCGGTTTGGGATTGAGATGGAACGTGGTTTTGTGATTATATTCTTTAAATTTAATAGGAACGAAATAGGCAAATATAATAAAAAGTTATTCATGCCTACTGCACGTATCTTTTTTTTTTTTTTTTAATTAGATTTTATATTATTAGATTCAGAGTTTCAATCTGGTTAGATTTAATTTAATAAATAGCTCTATCCAAAATATCTAGATTTTCAGTAAATAGATATATTCAAAACAGTAATTTGATTTTAAAAATTATTTATATTATTGTATAAATAATTGAAGTAAATATGGTAGAAAAAAAAGAATTGGATTTCATTTAGTAAATTCCAAAGGAAAAAGACATGTGTCAACCCGGTCTGACCTGTGCCCAACTTGTACCTGTTTGATCTGAACCTGGTTTAGCCGGTACCCAACCTGATCCGTCCATTTTGCCACCTCTAGTGGTACTATAGCTAAAAATAGTTATTAGACACTTAAAATCTTGTAACTATAATAACCAGAATTGGGTTTCACGTTTCAATATATTTTGTCATTGGGAGACTGATACAAGGCTGGAATTCTAACGTAATTCTCCTGGATGTTTTTGATAGTCTGTGCGTACAGATGCTGTGCCAAAACCAGTTAAAACAACTGGGGAACAACTCGTTGAAGGTAAGGGGTTAAAATGATTCAGTTCTCTGCAGTTGCGAATTTATCATTTTGTTTAGGGAATATTGCACGAAAAGTTAATGTAGTTTGCTTGCTCGTATATCTATTTAGGGGAGTATATTATTTTCTCACTACAGAAAGGGATTCAACTATTGAAATCTTTCATTTTGGGGTATCCTGTAAGTTAACTGTGTTTTACGCGCCCCATATGAGCCAAAAAAATGCCAACATAGTCCGTTAAATGCCACGTTATCAATTTCTTTTTACCTTGTAACCTGTTCGGGTTCTTCCCGTAATATAACTTTTTTCAAGTATGATCTGTTTTATCAAAACTTTTGAAGTTGAAACTTGTTTTGTAGAAGTGAGAAAATACTTTATTTCCTAAATAGAAATATGTCCAAACTATGTTAGCTTTCTAATTTGTTTATAATATCATATACTGTGTTAATCAAGCTTATCAACATAACAATAGGAGGAGAGAACTCTGTGGAAAAACAAGACAATGATGTATCATCTGCTGGTAATACCCCTGCAAGAGGTAGGGTGTCGAGTAGGATCGCAAATCGTAGCAACAACTCCCCAACTACTTTGCCCGCTCAATCTTCAAAAAGGCAAAAAGGGGTAAATCTTGAAACTGGCCCTTCAAGTGGGGGTCTCGCTGAAGATAACAGAGCAGTCCATGAGAAGCAGGGATCAGGTGTAAATCTGGAAAAAGAGCCTGATGATGGCCATCTCTCTTATGACATTCCAGAGGATGATAATTGGACAGACCAATGCATTGACTTTGCAGTCAAAACACTTACAGATGAAATTCTAATAAATGGTCAACCAGCATCCGGGGATTTTCAGGAAGAAAATGGTGGGGTGGAGACAGGTGTGAACAAAACTCCTACGAAGGTGAACTAAGTGTTGATGGGCAGTGGGTTTCTCAGTGACGATGGGGCGATTGACTTTAATATTATGTGTTTAAATCTGGCTGTGAATTGCTAGTTAACTTAAGTAGTGTTTTCTGGGTGCTGTAATAGGTGTTTATTGTGAAATTAATAATCCGACTTGTATCACCATCTAGGGGAAAACCCAAGTTTTAGTTTTGAATATCAAGTACAAGTATGGATATGGGTGGTTGTGTCATCAGACAGTAGAATTAGGGCCCTGTGCCATTAGTGTTCACTGGTCGAAATGTAATGTTTTCCAATTTGGAAGTATTGCTTTTTTTTTATCCACAAAATAAACAATGGCTCTGCAGTTGAAGGTTAGCTCGAGCTTTATTGATTGTAGTGAGGCCGATATAAACTTAACTTGATGGAGACAAGTGTGCTTTATAACCATATAAACTTGATCTCAAACCAAGAATAATATCAAAGGGTTATCAAGTCTGAACAAGTCTATTGCCCTACCTTAGATAAGCCAATATTTTCTACGTTGGACATCGTTAAGGTGATTTCAATTTGATATACGTTACTTGTATTTGTATTTTGGTATACAAGTTTTGGTTATTTGGTTAGATTGTCTTTAAACGATGCGTCTAACTTTAATAGTACAAGCTATTGCCGATTTAAAAGACAGTTGCCGTAATCACTTATTAACCAATCATAAGGTTTGATTTCATCAAATTAAAACTTAATTTAAATATATGCAATATCTATTATAATATCCCTAAAATATAGTTCAATAATTTCATATAATAATATTACTTAGTTTAGATTATTAGTGTAAACTATAATCTTTGAGATATAATTTAGACTTTAGATATTTTATTCAATAAATTTATGTAACCTATGCTTTAGATATTATAATTTATAACTAATAAAACATTAGTTATTTCATCAAATTATCATTGTTTATGTCATTAATTGTGACTTAAAAAACTTAGCAAGCTTAAAAATAAATTAAAACTCGCATAAAAATGCATTACCACTTCTTTTCGAAACGTTTATAACGATATGCTATCAAAAATAGATAAACTGAACCAGAACTATATTATTATGTAGTTTTGATCATCTTGCCTAATATCTAACATCAATTATTATAAACTAGAAGATTACCCGCGCAATGCGACGGGACAATGGTGACGGCGGCAAAACGTGAGAGGTGGGTGGCGACTGGTGGTGGTGGTGGTTGTGATGGTGCTGGCGGGATATTGTAGGTATTTTAGGGAATGTGTGTATTGTAGATTTATAGGTATTTTAGGTGATGTTATTAAAAAGATAATATGAGTATTTTATGGAATTGGGTGATCTAATAGTAATAGATGAGAGGGGTAAAATATGTACATTAAGTTCTTTTTTGAGAAAGATGAAGGGACTAAATATTTTATAATGTATTATAGAAATAATATATAATTAATTAATATATAAATAATATAAATATTAAATAAAAAGGCATTAAATAAATGACATTAAATGATATGATAAATAAGGAAATGTGGAAAAAATTTAAAAATTAAGACATCAAGCCATTTGGTTTATAAGATAGTATAGATATTTCTGAATTTCATTACTTTTTATTAATGAGGTTATAGTAATAACATTTGTTAAACCCATGTGATACATGGGCTGATGGGCATATCTTGAATTTTCTTATCTATGTTAATTTATTAATAACTATTATCTAACAAATATGAGGTTTTCGATTGAGTTTTTAAATGTCATATTCTCTCGTTTTTTTCTATTATTCTCGATAAAGATCCTATAAAAAACACGGGATACTATTAAAAAAACCAAATAATATTGAAAAACAAAAAGTGATTGTGTTTATCCTGCTATATCATGCGAGTATCTTTTATACTTGCGTTTATAGGTTTGCATAAATGGTGTGAAATTTATATGATTTCTTTAAAAAGGTTTCAAAACTTAAGTTTACTGTTATTCCGTATTAAATTTTCATTATTCATATGTTATACTTGAACTTACCTTTTTGATGAGTTTATAGACTGAAAATTTCATTATATATAAAACCATTTAAAATTGTGAATATAGTTATTTTGATCTCACCGTAATTATACATGGGTCTAAAATCAAGTAAGTGAATATATAGCTAAAAGGGACCGTGTCAAACAGATTGAAAGCTACCCACTGTATCTATACTACCTTATAAAGCATTTACATAGTGTCTTAAATTTTAAAAAATTTAAATATTACCATTTTTAACTTATTATTTAATATTTATGTTATATTATATATATGTTATATATTATATATATATATATATATATATATATATATATATATATATATGATATTT
>JAOEHQ010032113.1:0-13146 GCA_025447715.1 Asclepias incarnata | reverse complement strand
TTTTTTTCCCCCTAACCGGTTAGGAACCGGTTAACCGAAAACCGGTCAAAAAAAACCGGTTAACCGGTTAACCTATATCCCCAAAATATTATATCCCCAAAATATAATACCTAACACCCACTCCCAATATATTATATCCCCAAAATAACACCTGCACTTCCACGTGTAAATGATGATGATGATAATGAGCTGTACCACAAAAACCACAGAAACCTCAAAAATATACTCTTATCCCTCCCCCATAAATCATGTATTACACTCAAACCTTATCCCATTTCTTACCTCATATTATTCTTCTTCTTCATCAACAGCCCAACACCCACAAACCCAACGATGATGATAATTACTCTGTTGAAGTGGCCAGTGGGTACGAAGAAGAAACCCGGCGATGATGATACCCGGCGATGATGATTCCGGAAAAAGCACAAATCTTCCTTTAAAGTCACGATGACGGAGATGATGATACCCGGCGATTCCGGAAAAAGAAAGAAAGCAGAAACCCATCGTCATCGTCATCCGGTGAGTGGTGTGTGTGTTTACAGGGATACGATGTGTTCGATGTGTATGTTTACAGGGATTATGATTGAATGTATATATCATATTAAAGAATCAATGCCATACTGGTCACTTGGTTGGTACCTTTTTTTATTACTATTTTGCTTTTGGTTTTTTGGTTATCAGGCTAGTGTAATATATATATATAAAGAAACCTATATATATATATATAAAGAAACGAATGTATATGTTTACAGATATTAGTGGATGTGAATGTGTAAGGTTTGGTATTACTGAGACCGGTTAAAAAAATAACCGAAATAGGTTAACCAATCGGTTAACCGGTTATAAATAACCGAAACCGGTTCCACCGGTTATAGTTTTAAAACATAGTAACCGGTTATTAACCGGTACCGGTTAACCGTAACCGGTTAATTTTTTTTTTAACTTTAACCGGTTTCGGTTATTACACAGTAATAACCTAACCGGTTAACCGATTTTGACACCTCTACCTCATCACCCCCTTTGACATATCACCCCACCAGCTACCCCTTATTAATATCTTGTGGACAGCCCCCCTGAACGGGTTACGCTCGTTCGGATAAGGGCTATGCCTATACCGTATACATCCGTTTTCAACACATAACCCGAATTTTTTTATTTTTACTTTTTAAAACTTTTTTTTTGGAATGGCTTCATCTTAAAAAAAAATTCAAAAAATCTAAAAAAATAAAAAGTCAAAATAAAAGGAAAAAAAAAAAACAAACCAAAAAGAAGAGAAATGAAGGAGAAATGTGTGGCTGCGAATTGTTCTTTAGTCTTTTTGAAAAGAGAGTTCTCCATCTAACCCACCCATATATATATTGGTAGATGGTAGATAGTTACAATGTATATTTTAAAGTTCCCTTTTACATATCTACTAGGTTATTATCCCGCATAATACACGGGTAAACTTATATAACTAATTACGTATTAAATTGTTTGTAATAGCGTACATTTATATTAACAATACATGCTAAAAAACGATGATATTTTCAGTATACCTTTTTTCTTTTCTTTTTTGAACAACAAATTTTATTGATGATGGTTGGGAATATTTCAACCGAATTGAAAAAAGTTACAAATAAAGAAGTAGTTTTTTGAGCCTTTTATGTTTTTTGCTTAATTTCTACAATTAACTATATATAACTTTGAGTTTTAGTTTTTCTTTATGAGTTTTTTTTTATTAGCATTTTCTTTTTTAGTCATGATTTTAACTAATGTTTACTTTTCATTTGTTATTTGCTTTATATAATTAACGTTGTCTAACTTTGGATTTTAGCTTATCTTTAAAGGTTTCTTCATAAGATTTCCCTTTTATTACATATTAGAGATATCTTAATCTTAATCTTATCTTAATATATACTAAAAGACAACTGACCTAACCTCAATTGATCAATCACAACTCTTAATTTCTCTAAATTAAGTTATTAGAAAAAGTCTCATTAATTTACTCTTTTTAGTTTTTCAATCACTAATTTGAAAAAATCTCTTTTTAGTTTGAAAAACCCGGTCCTTAGACCACAATACCGCAACCACATGCATGACATCAACATATAACGAGTTTTTCAAATCGAGGTTTTAGTTTTTGGATATGAATCAAGTTTTCGAAATTCGGTCATACTATTTTTATAACTTGATTTGTTGACCAACGAGTTCTACTTCTACACAAGCTTGGCAAAAACAACCATTACTCAAAATAAATAAATAAATTCAATATGTAGTAGTAGTATTATGTGGTATTTCGATATTGTTTCTTGACAACCCAAACGCACACAACACCCGAGGCCCCGAGTTGTTAACAACATTTAACATATATATCTTCATATGATATGATAGTTACCAATTTAAAGAAACTACATGTTATAAGATTTTAGAAATGGACATTTATTTTTATGATAATTGATAATAACAAGTTGAATATATAGCTATGCTTGTTGTATCACGAATAAAATACTGCATTGTGTAGGGGTGAAAACGCCATCTAATCTAAAACCTTTTTGACTTCTCATTGGATTCTCGATTTGACAAGGGACCAAACTAAACAAATAAAGTTATCAAACATATCTTGAACCAAATGATGCTTCTTCGCCACTTTAAATCACTTTACTTTTAAAAATTAAATACAGTGCATGATTATATAAAAGTGGCTATACTATGGATATAAAAGATGAAAATTGATAATATAAAACATCTTGATATCTACCGATAAACTAAAACATGATTGAAGCTTCATTTGATCGACACGTAACGTTTTATTTAAGCGACATGTGTCTCTTTAAATATATATTTAAAAATTATATTTTTTTTATATCATAAATTATTAAAAGTTTTAATTAATTAATATATAGATGATATAGACACCGAATATAATTGAAACATTTATATTAAAAATCATATTATATTCACTGTTACCATAAATATAGATTTTCATCACCCTTCTTATTTTTGGTGGTAATTTATAATTTACGACACATTTCTATTTTATAATATATAAAAATTAATGTTATTTATTCTAATATATAAGATATGTTAAATAAATTAGTAGAGAATAATAATATATCTATATTTCTAACTTATAAATTAATATTACTTATTATTTAATTATTTATTCATCTACTGATATAACAAAACGTGGTTGAAAATTGTAAAACGATACGAACCATGTTTTACCATCATGATTTTAGATTAGGTGACACCATTAGCAATATCAAAAGTATTATTAGATCTTGATAAATACGTTTATGATACATGTCTATCACTACTAGGCTACTATTGAAAGACCAAATGTATGTGATGAGGCATGTTCACACTTTTTTTTCATCATAAAAAATCAATCGTACAATATATATAGTCAATCCGTACATCGTACGAGTATTAAGACTAGTTGAGATAGATATGAGAAAATAGAGAGAATTTGGAGAATGGTTAATGAGCCATCAAAATGTTTAAATACAAAGAAAATCAAAAATTACATGCTAAGTCCACATATTATCAACTAACGACAATTAAGTCCCTACAATATACAAAATAAATACATAACTCTACAATATAAGCAAAATGTTGTAGAATCGATAAATTCGAATGACTTAAAGAGTAAATTACATTGAGCGATAAACTTACGCTATTTTTACAACTTTTTTTTTTTTTTGAAAAAGATTAATAACAATTATTCACTCTATTCAAAAGGATACATCAAAAGCAATACAACCATTTTTTATTCTATATATATATTGAAAAGTTATTTTAAGAACACTTAAAAAAATCAAGAACATTTGAGAAGCTTTTAAAATCAATCATAACCCTTAAATTTTTTGATCTAAGAACAAAAACAAATATGACATTTTGATAATTAATTAAAAATATAAATAATTATTAATGAAGAAAGGGTAATTTAGTCATATAATTAAAAAAAAAACTGTCCTGCTATAATAAAGGGATACTATGTATATGTATTTGGAAAGGAAAGCGATCTGTACACCACTGATTTTTGGATGTATACCACCAAATGTGTTTTATAGTGTTGTACTGTACAACACTATAAAACACATTTGGTGGTGTATTGTCAAAATCTAGTGGTGTACAGATCACCACCCATTTGGAAATGTGGAAACAGTTTCATCAACAAAGCAAATAGAAAACAAATTATATGGGTGTGATTTATTTGTGGCACACAAAAATTGAGAGAAAAGGAAAACTAATTCCTACGTTGTTTTGGATTAATTGGATGGCATAAACTTAAGTATTGTAGGTATATTAAATTATTATACATTTTTATTGTTTTTTAAGATGATGTAATGGTATACAAATAATGTCTCTAAATCTCACTTCACTATTAATTTTCGGTTCTCATATTAGGCTTTCGGATTTAATTTAAATTCAGTTTTAAAATTTTAAAATATATTTAAAATTTAAATATGTGTTTTCTTATGTAGATGGCGAATCAAGGTGATACAATAGCAAGAAAGCACCAGTTTTGTTATTTTATTTTTTTCCAGCATGGGTGGTTTTTTCCTAGCGAGATTTATATTTTTATAAGTTAGTTTTTTGTTATTTTATTTTGTTAGGTATTGTGATATTTCTTATCTAAAATATTGTGATTTGTTCATATGTGCATCCTCCTAGTTTCTTTAGATTTGTTTTTTTTTCAAGATATTGTGTTTGTTTATATGTGCATTTAGTATTTCATTGTTTCATTTATTTCGTTAATCATTTTGAATTGATTTATAGTATTTTACATGGTGATTGTTTTTTGAATTATTTAGGTGCAAATTTGGATTTTACAAATATACGAAGACATGAGTCTCCCTCCGTAGTACGACGACGACTATGATGAAGACGAAGTAACAGATTTGTCAATGAGCATATGTGCATGAATAGTGCTATGAGCATATGTATGCAAGTATTTTATAAATAAATGTTTCATGAGATAGTTTGTGATCACATGTGCATATACAGTTATATGAACATATGTATGTAACTATATTGTAAATGACGTTTCATAAAATTAGTTGGTGCATATGTATGCAAGATGGATAATGTGAATATGTGTTCCTAAAATAACCTAACCCCTGTACACAAGCACAACAAAAGTTGATAAACCGAAAAATCTATCATTTCTAATTGTTATTCGTGAAGTGATGTACATAACCGGCATTGTCCTTGTTATTGTAGACTTTGTAGCCTAGCAGTCGCTGTGAGACGTGACACATAAAAACGAAAAGCACGGATTCACATCTCGTCTCAATGTCCCTCTAATTATATTAATACACCATTTATTCTTCTTATGTGGGAGATTAGTCCGGTTGATGAAAACCGTTAGAAACCGATTACCTTTCCTTTTACCCAATTGGCACCCATTGATGTGCTACTCTTAAAACTGACTAGAGGAGTAGCCGCACAATGTGGCGGCGGCGACGGGCGGTGGTGGTGACGACAGGTGGTGGGCCTGAGTGGTTTTTCCTTCCAGATATCTGGGTGATATGGGTTTCTTATCGAGAAGTTTAAATTGGGAATCTATTCGGCGAGGGGACTCTCTAACGCGGACCCAGTTAAGACAATGTATGTTAGATCTTCCGATATTCGCGAGTAATTCACACCTTTGGAAGAAAAAAAAAGAGTTAAGGGTAGATGTTGAAAATTAATTTCATTAAAGGTATTAGATGTATTTCAAGTAGGTATTATATGTATTTTAAATGAAGATGTATAAAACAGTGAATAAAGGGGAGATACATTTTGGGGTTATCAAAAAAAAAAATTTAAGAAAAAAGATGGGTAAAAGCTTTATAATATGGTATTAGATTATGTCCCGTGTTAACACACGGGACATCTTTAAGCCACATTTTAAAATTAAAATTTAAAATAAAATAAAATTTATAACGACTATTAGTTGTTTAGTTATAATATAAAATAAACAAAAATATTTCATTTACGATTATTTAAATCTGGAAAATTATTTTGTAAACAAAATAATTTAATTTTTCATTCAATTACTTGGTTTATCCTTAAAAAAAAAAATGTTAAATAAATAGAACAACATCAAATCCTTTACTTTTTTTTTTTTTTTTTAATACAAATTACAATAAAGGGTTTCATCACATATTGATAAAACTAATGATTATAAGAATTTAAGTTCTATTCAATTAAATTGTAGGACCAACAAATTAAAAAAAAGTTGGAATTATAAAACTTTAATTAAGTGAGGGGTATGAAATTAAAAAAAAGAAGACTTAAATGCAATTAAAGTTAATTTTAATAGCTTAATTAAGTGACACCTCATCGATTGAAAAAAAAAATATCTTTTTTTAATAGATAGAAAGATATGCCTTATTCGAATATAATCATGCTCAATTTTAAGCCCTGTGGAAAGTAAGCAAAAGCTGAATATACAAGGACTCGTCCCCTTGGTGTATAAATATCAGCCAGTGAGAACAGAACTACAATCTGCAGCGATTTAGGACCACTTGTCTCCCACTATTCTCTTATGATGTAACTTTTTGAAATTATTCTCTTAGATAAATAACTTACTAAAACTACTACAATCACACCCTTATTATTATTATTATTATTTTTTTTATGTGGATGTGATTTGGTGATTGAAAGGCTGTAAGATTGAAAGGGCCTGGGCCAATGTTGGAGTAAATAATTCCTTTGTTGTACCTAAAACAATTACCAGACAACTTCCTATGATATGACATAACTTGGAGTGTAAAGCGAGTGACTTGGTGATTGATTGATAACGTTTGGCTCGTTTGACCCACCTTCCATTTTAGCTAAAAAAAAATACAAGCCTTGCCAGTTTGTCAATCCAGTCAAGATTGGGCAGTTTATTAACTAATAACAATGAACTATCTCGTATATGAGATGTAAATATGTGAACTTTGTTTTAACAAAGAATAATGTTGCAGTTTACATGGTTAGAATAGAACCAAAAACATGGCTCTATACAACATTGGGACATTCCATCAATCACTCGAATGGGACTGTCTCTGTGTAATGTTGAGTGCCTCCAACACCTTTTGTATCTCCATAGTCATGGCACTGTCTACACTCCCTGACGACAATTTCCTATGCGCTTTCTGTAAGTGAAGCTTCAGTGAACTGCTGCTTAACCCTGCATTCTTCCCGCAAATCGGGCAAACCTTCATTGATGGCTTCTTCTGCTGCCATTCCATTGAGACCTTTCCATGCAACTTCCTGTCCAATTCCAGGAGTACCTTTGCAAATCCGTCATTGGGTTGGGCTCGCCTGTGAACTCTTCGTAGGGTATTCCATGCTTTCAGTAATGTGTAGTTCCTACAAAAGAAGACAAGATAATTAGAAGCTTAAATGATGAAATTTTTTGGTATTAGACAACACTATTAGGGGAAACCATGGCAAAACCGAATATACCATCAAAATACCCATTTTCCCTTTGTGGAAAAAACATACCAGGTAATATGATACACATTCTTTTAGACGACTTTGGATAACAAACAACGTTCTCACATAAGTCCAATGTGCTTCCTGCTTATGTGTATGATAGCCCCACCAATTATCTCATCTATTTTATAAATACATCTTACTGATTCAGGTACTAGTTTTAGGTTTTGGATAGATGCAGTTGTTGATCTGATTTATTACTCATTTATCTAAACACATTAGCAATGGCTGATTGCATATGTGAGTTTAAAGTAAAGCTACATAGAATCCGCATATATGGACAAAATTATTTTACCTGCACAGAGTAATCATATTTAATAGAAGTGGTATGAATAAAGCTCACAATTACTTACTTCCTCATCATTAAGTAACCAAGAACAACTGTTGCGCTCCTGCTTCTCCCTTCAAAGCAGTGAACCAGAACCTTTCCACCTTTCTGTTCAACAGCATCAATAAACTGATGAGCTTCTTCAAAAATGTCACTGATGTCCGAGTCTTCTTCATCACCAATCTGTATGTCAAAGCAAATTATGAGTGAATACAACAAAATCTTAGAGGTGGCAATTTCTACGCATTTATTATAATGAACCGATTCAAGGTATTTTTATCTGAAAGATCAAACAGGTAATGTAGTAACATAAAAGTTGCCCAGAGGTGTATCTTTAATGCATAAATCTACTAAATCATGGTATTCAGTATATTAGATTATTATTTATTAAAATTATATGGAATAGTAATTTTTGTCATCATATCTGAAACTTAACGACGTAGTATCAAATTCACACTTTGAATGGTCAACAGACACCCGTCCTGGTCCATGTTGACTCGTACAAAGAATTACCCATTTAACCCGTTCATTTTGCTACCTCCAAAAATCTGTATACATTACGAATAGGATTTATCACTTACGGAGAAGTTTTGATACTCGAATAAATCTGGGCGCTGAGAATCAGACTGTCCGATTTCATTAGAACACAAGCACAAAATATGTGTAATCCCTATATGTTGCAGTGTGTAGATAGATCTTGCAGCTAGTGCCCCTCCAATGTATAGGCCACACGTAATTAAAGAAGGCTTTTCTGTATTTCCAGCATCGGATATCAATGATATTCTCTCAAGAATATGCTCAAGCCTAAGCTGTAAGTTGAACAAGCAAAAATAACTAAATAAAGAGGATGCCTGCTAATAAGGAGATAATGTTATGATAGTTTGGACAAACTACCTTTAGTTCATAAGCATCAACAACAAAATTACTCTCACTGCCCTCAAAAAACCCCGAATTGAAATTATTCTCCTGGCACAATTTTACAGCTTCATTTTTTAGCAACTCATTCCATTGCTCAAGTTCTTTGTTCAGCTCAGCATCTACCTAGGGAAGATCAACAGATAACTAGATTCAGTTAGAACCTGCATAAACAGTAAACGAACTATGGTATCAGTCTACATGATAGCAATTCAATCAGTTTGATCAGATATACCAGGACTCAACGACAGACAAGAAATCCCAATATGTAGAAGAGTGATCTTTTATGGTGTCAGAGAGCATAAATAGTGTCTGCGAAGTACTCTTTAAGTATGTTTGTGTCCAAAACATTGTAGATTAACAAAGTTATATGTATCTTTGCGTACTAGATAATCTTCTAACCAATATTCTATTTCTTGATAAAAACCAAAAAGTAAAGATAACAAAACATGGTGGAAGATTCTTTGGCAGTTTTCTCTGCGAGTAAAATGAACTGATGCCTACCAAAATCTTACAAGACACGAAAGAACTTTGAGGAGATAAGTATTATGGATATAGAAGACAAAATAGGTGGGTTGGGTAATTCTTGTACAGTAATTCTTTGTACAAGGTTTTGTTGACCAGGTGCATCATTTCCCCAAAATTATATTTATATATATATGTGTATGTCAATATCATTATAAAACTATATTAATATACTATTAATCTAATAAATTGAATAACATGACTCAACAGTTTTTATGCATTAAAAGTACACTTTGGACAATCTGAGTTGGCCCATTGATAAGTACATGGGTCAAATTTTTACATCCAATTACAATTATATTAGGCATGTAAACAAACAAACCTTAGCATATTTGTGGAAGTCACGGAGCTTTGAGGTTATGCGCATGGTACGGAGGGGTTCCGCACTATGTCCCTTGACATTCTTTCCATGTGAAGAAGAATCACGTGATATCGGAGAAATCGAATCCAAGTTCTCTTTGCATCCTGAAGATGGTACCTTCAGACATGTCTTCTGCAATTCCGTATCATTTGAATCCGACTCCTTACCTTGTGGGGAAACACAAGGAGCAGAATGTGATTCAAGCATCATCACATCTTCTTTATCAAAATCCCCACTAGAAGTTTTGTCTATTATATTCATAAAACTCCGTAACAGACTATCCAACTTTTGATGAAGTGTTAGAAGAAATATATGAAATCCCTGCAAATCCATAAGTGCTGCACGAAATCCACTCCTGAATTCATGAACCACTGAGATCATGTTTTTAATAAAAGGCGAATTGTCAGAAGTTTCAACACTTTCTGAAGGAATTCCTAATTTCCCCATAGTTATCTCGTGTAACAGATGTGATGCATATTCGGGACTATTGATAAGAAGTTCAACAAGTTTTGGATAGTTTTCTTGATCATGTGCAAGTTTACCAGCTGGTGGTCGGCGAGGGACACCAGAGTCAATAGCCACAATATCAAAATCAGTTATTATTGGATCAATTGTAACTTGTCTTTTTAAGGGTTTGTCACCAGAAAAGGGTGATTGTGGAGTATCAGAAAAATCAGAGCTTTTTGATGCTATATTTGAATCATCAGTGCTCATTCTGCTATCTACCGAACTTGACCTTCTATCTTTTTGAAGTGCCCGTATTACTCTTGGTCTATATTTATTAATAGCAGAATCAAATGCTTCTTCCAATGCATCCCTATTTGCAGTTGCCATTTTATCTGCTAATAATAAGTTCGCAGAATTCCCGCGCCAATGGAGATGACGACATGGAAGCCGGTCTTCATTTCTGATGACAAGATCCAGCATCAGGATTCTGCCAAGGGCAGCCGCCGTCTTTTCTGCAGCCTTTTGGGTCTTGAATGCACTTGAGTTTTCTAGTAGAGGAGATCCATGCACGTAACTGCAAAAGGGAATTCCTCTAATATTAATTTATGACCATATTACCCTTGTTATTTGAGCCATTAGATCGGTTCTAGTATAAAGTAGGTCAAATGTACTTCATCAGATAAAGGCATCGGCTCAGCTCAAGGGCTTCTAGAAGTTCCGAGCAAGTGACTTCACCAACTTCATCTCCTTCAGAAACTGCCCACTCTTTTGCTTTTTCTGCAGCTTCCTTGATCTTTAACCACTCTGGACTACAGTTGTGAATAACTCTTGCCTGCAGAAGTTACTATGTCGTAAATACTTCAGATGTTTGCAGTAAAGATGGCAAAATGGGCGGCATTGGCAATGGGTTGGATTAATTAAAACACTTTATCCAAAAATTCCAACTAGTCACTTAATAAATAATTAGTGTGTCAAATATGAACACAACCCATATAAAAAATAATCCAAATTTTTTGACAAAATGATTTAGGAGGTCTTGGCATTAAAAATACACTTTGGGCAACTTTGACCGCTTGAAATGTTTCCATTCAAGCTAAATTACTTTAATTTTACCTTTTTTAACAGTCAGAGATAACTTATAACCTGAATCAACTCATTTCAAAAATAAGTAAATCGGTCAACTACACCCTATAGTTTGCAGGTATGGTAAATCATGTACAGAGAAAGTAAGAATGTATATTAACCTGTGGTGTTCTGACACCTAGCCATTTTGAAAATTCATAGCCAAGTCGCTCTGATTGTGTAGCCATCCTAGAAGATGCTATTTTGATAACGGCTGCTGCTTCTTTAGGGAGAAACTCACCAGTTTTGATATGGTTAAATAGGGCAAAGAATACAACTCCTCCAGAATTCACTGTCACCTATACTCATAAAACAACACACATGAATTCGCTAGCTCTAAATTATATGCTTATTTCAATGTCAAATTCTTTCTAATGAACTTGGAAGTGTTCATTCATAATGTATATTAAACTTAAAAAAAGTACCTCTAATGCCTTATTCATGTCATCCTCGGAATGTTCAGTGCTGCTACTATGTTCAGTGTGGTGAAGTGAAGAAAGCATGTCCCAAGAGAATGAGCTTGACTCAATGTTCAACATAGCAGCCTTACCAAGTCTTTCCCACAAACTGATTTCCGTAACTTGCTCAAAAGGAAGAGAATTTCTTGATCCTAAACTTGAATCTCCTGCACTGAATAGCAATGACCGAAACTACAGATTAAGCAATCAAGATTCCTATCACATAACACAAGATATCTCTCCGCTTTCTTCTAGCACAAGACATGATACGCCGTGAGCATAACACAATAATCAAAATCATAAGGGTCTAACTAAAACAATATGTCATTACCAATCATAAATTAAGTTGAATTTCCAGCCATATGATCCAAAACCGACTACCAGAATATACTTTAGACCTAATAAACCACGAGCCAAATTAACAAGTACACAAAGCAAATTACACCTACACACAGTATGATCCATTTGTTTCATAAAATCGCAAGAATAAATCGAGGGGAATGGAAAAATGACCTCAAGAGCATACTATCAAATCGTTGGGAGGCACGAGGGAAACCAGAGGACTTATATTTGCCGCTGCGTTTCCTAACTAACTCCAACCATTGAGTAAACCGAAAAGCAGGACCTGCTGCAATATCACCTAACATGTACAATACCTGCACAACTAACAATCATCATTTCATCACTACAACTAACTATTAAAAAAGGAAACAAAAAAAAAAAACCTTATCAAGGTTTCTCAATAGATACATTTCCAAGTCAGGTTTATTCAGTAAACTTATTTAGTCACATTTAATGAACTCAAAACAGTATATACATAATAATAATAATGATAAATATATGTAAAAAGGAAGTACGAGAACGAACACGAGAAGCAACGGTGAGAGGAAGAGGAGGATCGGTATCATCGGATCCGACGAAATCGAAGACCTTATACCTGTCTTCTTCTTCTTCTTTCTGCATTATTTTTACATATATATAATTGTAAATAAATAATAATAATAATGAGGGAAAGGCTATGTTAGGGATCTGGTGTAATCATACGTACATGTGTGTCTGTGTGTGTGTGAATTGAAAATGCAAAAAGAAAAGAAAAAAAAAAAGTGAAATAAAATATGCCTGAAGAGAGAGAGCGTAAAGGTCATCTTTGCTCTCATTCGCCGCCATCATACAGATTTTTCCTTTTCAACAACAGCGTCTGTATGTTGTTTTCTTAGTCTTCCGATTATTACGGATCCCCGGCGGGAAGAGGAAATAGAGAGAGGGACGCCGGAGTCGGTTGCTGTCGGTTTTATTCATGGCGGTTAGGAGCGGTAAATATCATTATTTGCCTTTTAGGGTCGGATGACACAAAAGACCCCGGTGTTTCGGCATTTGTCTCAAAATAACCCTGCAATTATCCACAGAACATTTTTTTGTAAAGTGTATTTCGATTCAGACGTGTTGGAGGCAATTTTGACCTGCGATGTGCAGGACCTCCAACCCCTCCTTATGGAAAATTCTTTTCATGAGATGAGAACCCCAAGACTCGAACC
>JAOEHQ010032102.1:0-13150 GCA_025447715.1 Asclepias incarnata | reverse complement strand
AAACACACACACACACACACACACACATACATATATATATATATATATATATATATATATATATATATATATATATATTCCGATACTGCTGCAAATGAAATGAAAAGGGGTGGCGGAATTTGTTTAGATGCTTGCACACACGGAGCTCTAACTAGTAATTATTATTATAAATATATAAATAATTTTAAAAAATAAAATAAAATAAAATAAAAAGAATAAGAAATCGAAAAACAACCTGCCAAATGTGGAAAGAAGAAGGAATGGATCGGATCAATGGTAATTATTAAGCAACACAATCCAATCCAAACCAAAGCGGCAGTAGTTGTTGATGATGCTGATGATGAGAGGGGCTTGGTCGTCTTCTGTTAATAATAATAATAATAATATAATAAATAATAAATAATAATATGATGACGACGAGTATGTCTTTCTCTCTTTCGGGTCGGGTCTAAAAAGGGGTGGCTCAGTTCATTTCAAGAAACAAGGTCCGTCCAGAAACCCGAAACTATCTTTTTTATGGTAATCAAATCAAATACTCAAATACTTGTATGCTTTGCTTTTCACGTTTTATGTCTTTTTTTACGTTTCATCTATCGTCTTTTTTCCCTTTCCTTTTTTCTTTTCTTAAACTACAATATTTTTTTTTTCTTCCAACTTTACGGTTTCATATTCAAATTTGGACATTGATGTTTAATTATTAATGTAAGAAAAAACTAACTACTAACGACTAACATTTGTTGTTTAAGAAAAAACGTCTCATCTCAAAGATGTTTGAACCTCACTGGATAATATGGTTGTAAAACCAAATTTAGGAAACAATATAGATATATCTCGTGCGTCAAAATTTAATGCTCAACTTTTTCCACTAGATGATGCTCCTGTGCCTTTAAGTCTCCGCTACTTCTGGAGTTTTTCATTTATCTTTGCATTTTCTTCATAAGTTATTTTTAAATCTTGCATGTGATCTATAATTCCTTAAACACACTCCTAACTATCATAATAATAACAAGTATAAAATGTATGTGGATTTTAAATCAAAGAGCAGCCCGTATTCATGATTTGCTCCAAGCATGGAAAGTACCCGAAGGGCTTTGTATTAGTGAAAGACTAATGATGGCATGAAGATTTTTCTTAGCATTGCATGTTTAGTTTACTAATGTGTAATGTTTTTTCATTATTAGTTGTATGCTTTGATTAGCTTGTTGTACATACATATGGCATGTCATATGTATGAATTAGTGTGATAATCAATCACACTACTTGTACTCATGATTTCATGTTGTTAGACTCGGACACGATGCCTCGATTTGCCTACTCTTAAATGGGAGTATTTGTTGTAATTTGATTTATATTTGCCAGCTTGTAACATTATATGAACATCATGTAGTTTCTCTGTGTAATATCCATTTATAAGCTTCTTTTAGTTGCATCTCACGTTTCCGTCACTGATAGGGTGTTACATTAATATTGGTGGTTTGGTTGTAATACACATTTTGTAAAATGCAACTATGCAAGTGTATGTTTGTTCATTCAACCCGGTCAACGACCATAAGTTTCTAATCAACTATTATCAAAATGTTATGAACTTTGTCTAAAATATTATTGTATACTACCAATTTTTATAGAACAAAATTTTAAATTGTTCATTTAATGAAACAATCTACATAGTGTTTGATTTAAGGTTATAATGAAATACATGAATTTGATAATTTAGACAACCATTTTTGAAATAACCATTATTTGGGTTGGGCTTACTGGACTTTTGTTTGTTTTGGATTATAATGGGCTTTAATGGTTTGGGCTTACTTTTTAGTTTATTATTTCACTTTTTTGCGCTTAATCTCATATTTTGTTGTTATATAATAATAATTAAATATGAAAAATGATCAATTCTTCTAACATATCCTTTTAATAATCTTTTTAATATCAAAAGTTTGGATTGTTGTTTCGCCTTTCCACTCATATACTGAGCAATATGATTGTTTATTTGTTTGAGTTCCTTAAGTTATGGGCTCTTTTATGTCAACTTTATTGAATTTGATTGAATTGGCTTGAATTTCACATATCCGATTCCGTGCAACGTGCGGGTTCGAAATCATAAACTAACAGTTAACATTTTATAACTAATTGACATTATATAATACTCTAAGAATTCGATATACAATAACATTAACTAATAGATTAGAGTTTGTTTCATTTAAATAATAATAATAATAATAATATACTGACATGAACTTCTTAATTAAAGGACTATGAAATGATTTTGAAAAAAAAACATGAATATAAATTCACTTATTAAAAATTAAAACTAATGAAATGTAAGATTTATGTAATCGATGGAAAAATAATTTCCAAAATTATATTCAACCAATAAGAATACAAAGAAAACCACTATCAACCAATCAGAATAGAGATAACTAATAATTTTTTCTCCTCAATAACTAATAATTTTTTCTCCCAACTCTGTCGGCAATATATATATATATATATATATAATATTAATGTGTTTAACTATATTGTACAACGTCATACCGTGTGTACACGCAAACACGGGTATAATAAGTATTTTGAAAAAGAAATAAAATTAGGAGGCAATCTAACATTTAAATTATATTAAAATAGAGACACGCATATATACCTTTAAGGTGGATAATCTCATGTAGTATGACCACTGTGGGAGACATGCACCTAAAGGTAATGATAAAAAGAAAATTATAAGCATAACCCGAATATTGGGTTTATGTATGTGCATTCTATGGAGCATCTAACTCTGTAATAGTTAAATAATTGGTTGAGCTGGTTGCAATAGTGTTTGATGAGCTATCAGCACCAACTATGTTCCTTTCTGTGAAAAATGCGGGTTGGTTAGGTTTTTGCAATGCACCCAACTCATTGCCTAACATTCTAACCACGGATGACATGTTTGGCCTGTCATCCGAACTTCGTTGAACACATAACAACCCCACTTCGATGGATCTTAAGGCTTCAGATGTATTAATTGCTTCCTCTAAATTTGTATCTACTAGTTCCAATGACCTGCCCTCATTATGCATTGTCCATGCCTTAATTAATATAAAAATTGTTAGTAGTTGTATAGTAGAGTGGAGTACCAAAATTACAAATCAAAAGACCAGGTTAGGGAATCTACATGTCCAATAAGGTTATTGCTATGATCTGAATGAATGAATCCCCTATTTCTCTTTCCACTTATGATCTCCAGCACCAAAACACCAAAACTGAAGACATCTGACTTCGTTGAGAAAAGACCATCCAGTGCATACTCTGGGGACATGTAGCCGCTGAATGCAGCAAAATGTTTTTAGGATCATTATAACAAACTTGGGAAATATATAATAAATAAATAGGTGGATTTGGTAGCTTACTGTGTACCAACAACCCTCTCTGTGTTTGCTTCATTCTCATTTCCCCCAAAACTTCTAGCTATGCCAAAGTCTGAAATCTTGGGGTTCATGTCAAGATCTAGTAGAATGTTGCTAGGTTTAAGGTCTCTATGAATGATTCTTAATCGTGAATCTTGATGCAGATAGAGAAGTCCTCGTGCAATTCCTTCAATGATGTGGAAACGTGTTGTCCAATCAAGCAGTGTGCTTCGTAATTGATCTGCTAAATATGTAGGTTATTTTTACATAGTTACGATAGACAAGTATAGTTAAACGGGTAAACGGATGAGGTTTTCCCCATTGAGGTTACTAGGGGAAGTCAAGTTTTTTCCACCCAAATATACGCAGCCTAACCAGTGTGACTATTTCCGAACATTTCCCTGACCACCCCCAAGATTATACCTAGTGAGATTCGGACTTAAGACTTCTTGTAAAATGTCAGAATGTTAGCCACTAAACCATCTTGGAGAAGGTTTCAGTAGACAAGTAGTTTTTCATGTTAAAACAATGGAAACTATACAAATCTCACCGAATATAAACAAGTCTAAGCTTCTGTTAGGCATGTGCTCATAGATCAACAGTTTCTCATCTCCGTCTATGCTACATCCGAGGAGCTTTACAAGATTTCGGTGTTGAAGTTTGGAAATGCAGATGACTTCATTCTTGAACTCATCTAGTCCTTGACTTGATGTGCTGGATAGACGCTTAACTGCAATTTCCCCCCCTTCTAGGATACCCTGAAGATTACAATTTTCAAATAAAACTACATATTACAAACATTAACTAGTTTAATACCCGGTCGGTGACCGGGTTTATAAAATAAACATATACATGTATCACACATTGCAAGAAATATACGTCTTATCGTATACCAAGATGAAGTTTAGTATGATATCGAACACAAAGTTAAGATAAACTCTTAACACTTGTACAATTTCTGGTATAGCATATATAGAGTGGGTTTGATATTGACCATTGGATCATGATAAAACTGATGCATGAAGATACATAGATCACAAATATATATATTGATGCATAAAAATTAATAGACTTGTTTTAATATATATATATATATATATATATATATATATATATATATATATAAGCTTTCTAACATTTTTTTAGCTTCAAATAAACTCTTATTGAAAAATAAATTAATTATAATTTGTAAAACATATATTATAAATAACTTTACTAAATAATAACACTTGTATATCTTTACTCCTATATAAAAGAGCAACCCCCATCCTCCTTTTTTTTTTCCTCAAATGATGATTTGAAGTGCCTAAAATGTCCCTTTTCTTTATTCACTAATTTAAACATCTTCACCTAATATACTTATAATATCCTTAATGAAATAATTTACAACATAGATCCCTCAACCCTTAAAATAACTATACTACCCTCTTTTACATCAATTATTTTTACATTCACCACCACCAAACTGCCGCCTCTACCACCATCGTCGCCGCATCGTGCGGGCTTGCGTCTAGTGTATCGGAATATGTACACTACCCTTTTTTAAGATGTTGTAAATGTATGATCAAGTAGTTTGGGACTGTAACATCCCAATTTTAAAAAGGATAATAAAATAACATTTATTGTAGTTTTGACTTTAAATTTATTTCCTATTATCAAAAATTGAGATACGGTATTAAATTGGTTGGAACCTTAGTGGATAGCGGGTATAATACCCACTTAATTGGAAAATGGACGTGGCATGCTAATAGGTTGCCAGCCACATTCTTTGGTGACTCATAGTCTCACCAACTATTCTATCCTTCTTCTTCCTCATTTTCTTTCATTTCAATTCATAAGTAACTAAATCAAAAGTGAAATAATGCTAGTAATAATAATTCTTCTCATACTTAGAGAATTGAGAAATTTCGTGTGTGTGTGTTGTGTGCCGATTTGGGCAAGGAAGGAGGAGGAAGAGATTTTTATTCAATCCTAGTTGATACTTCTATGAGGTAAGATTGATATTTTATGATTTGTATTTGAGAAATTAGGGTTCTTGAGATAGTTAAAATTTGGGGATTTTGATTGAAATGGTTAGTTGAGATAGAACCCTATTATCTGGTCAATTAGTGACCATGTGTTTTGTTATTGTTTTCCCCATTTTCATTGTTGTTGAGTATATTGCTATTGAGTTTGGTTGATGAAATTGGTAATGATATTGTTTGTGGCTTGTGATAGCCAAATGATGATTTTGAGAAATAATGTGATATGTCCATATTGAGATGGATAATTGTGATAGTTTGTAAAATGAGATTTTGTGAAATGGGTCAAACTCAATAGCAATGTATGTTGGAATGAGGGATGAGAAACTAGTTATCTTATTGTTGGTGTTTGGCTAATGTTATTATGTTATGAAAATGAAAGATGAGAATGATGATTTTGCTATGATGAATAAAATGATGATTATGAATATGATGATTTGAGGAAATGAATTGATATGATGAAAATTGATGAATTTGTGAATTAGCCAAACACTACAATGAGCAACTTAGTTGAGTCGGGTTAGTTTGTATAAAGAGTTTGACTAGAAATCTTATGGATATTGTATGATCATAATAGGTGCTTGAAAGACTTTTTAGTGGGATCATGTCATATTGTGGCTAAGGTAAGCACATTATACTTATATGTGAAGTATTGTGAGGTTAATATGATTTAGTATGTGTTTACTAAATCATGTTAACATTGATTAATTGATTTTGATTGTTGAGAATCCACGATACCGGATGATGATCCGATGTACTTAGTGGCATTTTATATGGATCCATGTACGTGAATTTGCATACGGTGAGTATGCAAGAGATGGTACGGTGGTACCATAGGCTACATATGAAAGTCCTATGTGTTGATATGAATTGTTGGTGCCACAATATGTATGTGTATAATTATGATGTACTTACTAAGCATTCGCTTATGTTTTTAGTTGTTTCCCCTTTTTTTTAGGATCAATGGATAAAGTTTGTTAAGGTTTGAAGTTGGATTGTAGCTTGAAAGTATTTGGTCATTTTACGAAAAATGGAATTCTTGTGGTTAGATACTTAGTGGCATCCCCTCGATCTTGGCTCTTGATGTTCTTGTGTCATTTTGGTAAAAGCGATGTAATGTCATTTGTTAGAGTCAATGAGTCTTGAAATGGTATGACTTGTACACCTACATGGTAAAAATGTTTATTTCGCGACTGTGGATAAGATTGGGTAAATGACCCGTTTGGTCTTGTGATTGTTATTTTGGAATGGTCAATGTATGGAAATGTTCTTTATGTTGTAATATGTGCATTTTGTCAAGTTAGTGATTTTGGGTTGAAGAGTTGAGTCTTTGTTGTTGGTTGCAAACTTGTGTTAAGAGTAAAAAATGGTGATTTATGATGTCAGGTCAAAAGTTGCGGTGCAACTTTTATATGTTGCGGCGCAACCTTGAAGTCATGATGTATACTGGTCAAAAGTTGCGCCGCAACTTTTGGAGGTTGCGGCGCAAGTTCAGTTATTTATTTATTTTTTTGGTCAAGTCGTTACATAAATAGGTAGTTTTGGTTTAATTACAAACTCATATGCTCTAAAATAATCAAAACGCCCGAAAAATGGCTACTCAAAGTTCTTCCGCTTCCACCGGTGTTGGTTCTTCGAATGCACTAACGATTGTGGAAATATTACCATGTAAACGTAACAAGGATGTTTGGGATAACTTCCTTTTGTGAGGGTGTCGGATGGGGCGGTTAAGGCGCAATGTAAAAAATGCGCAAAATTTTTAGCTAAAGACTTCAACACAGCGTTGAGGTATTATCTCGAAAAACATTGTGAGGGGCTAAGAATGGTTCTGGAAGATGGTCAAGCTTCGATGTCACGAGATGGATCCATTTTTGCATATTCGGCGGAAAGAACTCTTGAAGCTTTGGCACGATTTCTGATTCAAGATGCTTTGCCGTTCAACCACTTCGATAACCCGTGATTGTCTAACGTCATTCAAAAGAATCTTCAACCTCGCTATACTCAAGTAAGCCGTTCTACTCTTCAACGTGATTGTATGAAAATGTGTAAAAAGGCTAAACAAGATCTTGTAACATGTTTTGAAAACTTAAATACCCTTTTGTTTAAAGAAAACTTATATACTAATGTAAACTTAATAACGAATGTTTTGTCGGCTTTTCATGGTTTGCCCAGTTCTTACATATGCGTTACGGTGCATTGAATTGATCTCAATATATAAAACATTTGATTATAATTCTAAATTTTAAATTTTAAGAACCTCAAAATTACGATTATGTCGTTTGGTTTTAGAATTTAGGTATAGTTTATATTATTCGAATTCATACTTTATAACCACAACTAATCAAATTCCTCGTACATTCTGAACCTATGTGATATATGGAAGAATACCCATTGGTAGGGATGAGCTCGGTCTAAAGCCCGGCCCGGCCCGGTGTGGCCCGAAACCCGAGAATCAGTGAAAGACAAAACTGAGGACAGTCCCGGTCTAAACCGGGTCGGACTTGGTTCAATTCCATGAGGCCCGGTTTCAAATGTTTTTGGTTAGGCTGACAGATTTCACAAATGGATAGAATAAAACAAGTTGGGCTCATGGGTATTTCTCATCTCACAGTTGGGCTCATCACTCATGGGCTTATGGGTATTTCCATTAGTACAATACATTAATAATTTGATACAACTAGACTTGAGTATGTTGCCATGTCACGTGCACGATAAGAGCCCTAAAAGTTGATAAATAACAATGAGTAGATACATTGTTAAAGCTGATATGTAATAATGAGTAAACATTGTTTGTGCAAAGTCTCGAGCACTCATCAGTAGCAAGTGTTAAGTTTAACCCACATTTGTTCGATTTAGGGCAAGCGTGATATAGTAGCCCATTCAGGGGCAATGTATACCGTTCCATGTGTGGTTCAATCTAATTAGTAGTTGAGTAATACCGTTGGGAGTGATTGACCCTTATAGTAGATTGCGGGTTACACGTAGATTGGTTATGCCTTTCCATAACGACGCCGATGGACCACCGAGAGGTGTACCCATCATGTCGAGTGTGTAGTCCCCTGAGAGGTCTTCTGACCGCCTACATACAAAAACACTGTTGTTGATTATGTGGCAAAACCTTGAGTAGCTAAAGTAGACACAGTTTATAAAGTAGTTAATGGGATTCTTAGGCACGTTATAGGATTGATAATCCTATTTGAGTAAAGCCTAATGTTGTGATTATTGTGTGCCTATATGTGTGGATGAGAAAGTTTTCGTGAAATGATTTAATTGGCAATCATTTGTTGTTCTAACATGTTATCTTACTTAGCTTTTAAAGCTAACACTTGTGTTTTGTGAAAATTATGTTGTGTCCTCAAGTTAGGCAACATTGAAGCAAGTAGTTGACGAGAGATGGGGTAGCTTATGACAAAAACCATGGATGGCCTTTAGTTACCCGCATTTAGTAGTATTAATAGTAGACTTTGATTTTTATGTGGTGTTGACATTTACTTATCTTGTGGATTGTGGATTTCTTTTTATTACTGTCTTGATGCACTAAGTAACACCACTTGAGATATTTATTAATTCCGTTAGGAATTAATTGGGATTTTTAAAACACGTTTCCGCATTTACTCAACGACGTTACATTTTATGTTGAAATTTTTTAAAAATTCACATTTTTATAAATCAAGGTGTTACAAGTTGGTATTAGAGCAGGTTTATATATCTTTACCGCTCCAATCTTTCTTCTTCTTATGAATGGCTCCACCAGACCCATCTAATCCAATGTTTAGTTCGTCAGACTTTCTTACACAACTGGATGTTCTTTGAGTATGGCTAGTAGTTTGATTGTATTTTTTTTTCTTGAATAAGGCAGACAAACTTTTAAGTATTTACCACAAAATTTAAAAACTGTGCATTACAACAATACCCAAAGCCAAGACTAGTGTAGTTACAATAACTCGAATAACAAATAGAACCCACCAGGCCACCATTCTACAGATTGTAAAATGGGGGGAAAATATGGACAACAAAGTTACTAAAATTTGGAAACCAAGAACCAAGGCACCAAGCCAAAAACATAAGTACATAAAGCCATGTGAGAAGGGCAAAGAAAAAGACCCGTGAGCATACAAATCCATGCATCACCACTTTGAGCAAAACTCGATAAATGATCACTATGCCACTAAGGGGTTGTTTACTTCACAGAATCTATGAGAATTTGGTGGAATGAAATTTAATTTTCCTCATTGCCATGTTAGGTTAACATAAAAAATTCTAAATTTCTTTAGAATATTTGAATCAAACGACCCCTAATACTCTTTATATCATTGAAACCCATTCGAAAGTGACATCTGTAAGTAGTTTCCTTTTGGGTCATCCTATTTCAAGCATTATTTTTTCAAATGCCACCATTTTATTAGGGCGACATGTCATCCCAATAGACCCCTTTTGTATTTTTTCAATGACAGTATATCGTTGTCACACATCAAGTCTAAAGTTATATTTATGGTCTCCGATTGCAACAAAAAAATATATGAAATGTAAATAAAAATAAATCATATACAAATACAATGTTATATTTTAAATTTTCTAAAAGTTTTGAACGACATTTTGGGCAAATAAGACATCATAAATCCCCCCTTTTGGATATGATGGCAATGGCATTTCTTTTATTTGCTATAAGAAAATGATATATTCTCTTAAAACTTTAGCCTAATAATCTTCTTAATTCCATTAAAATTTGACATATGTAATGCACTTATTCTCGCTCATTATCTTATCTCTTGATTTTTCCACGTGTCTTAATTATGTGCTTAAAAAGATCATTAGGAAGATGAATTAGGAAGTTTTATCATTATACTTTGCAACATGACCAAAAGACAAAAACCATGATGGTAGCATAAAGTAGAGCAGCTACAAACCCCGCAAATGATAGTGACAAAAAGACAGCAGGATCAGAAAACTCCAATAGCTTTGTAAACAGGCAGTGATATCGTACCATTCTTATTAATATATCTACCACATTGTTGCATTAATAACATGTACAATCTACTGTATAAGTTGTACGTTGTGGTAGATGTATCAAAAAGAGTGGTACAAATATTACCTCCCTTTTATAAACACTTCTAATCAGTAATTGACTGCATTACATCAGGTCTCATCAATGTATTAGGGGGAGAGAATGGTTATCAATTTGGTAAAAGTATCCAAATTGCCATGTCACATCTACCCAATAAAAACCTTTCATGTCAAAACTACCAAATCCTTCCAAAAACTACCCAATTTGGTGGCATTGGTACCCAAAGTACCCAATTTCTTCTTTTTTTTTTCCATATATTTTTAATACATAAAATCACAAACAATATAAAAGTAAAAACATAACATTTCATTAAAAATAAAAAAAGTACATTCGCATAAGTTAAAAATAACAATTGAAACTACAATTTAAAAATTCCAAAGCCATCTGTGTTTCGTCGCTAGTTCACGTTTTTGGGCAAGAACAAATTCCATGCGGCTCCAAAAATACTTCATCTCTCGTTGTGTATTCTTGAACTTCGCCCCCTCGAGTTGTATAAATAATAAAAGTGTGTATACCTATTGGCTGTTGTTGTGTTTCGGCTACGAACTCGTCGTCTTCGCCATCATCTTCCAAGAACGGGGAGAGCTCGCACGTCTTTGCGATGTTGTAGTGTTGTGGATTCATTTGAGGAGGAGCCATATTATATTGGTAATCTTGATGTGGAAATGCGGTGTGTGGAACGTAAAATTGATTTGAAGATGGTTGAAAAAATTGATTTGGTTTGGAAAGGAGTTTGTTGCGATTGCAAATGAATCGAGTGAACGGGTTAAGACCGACCTTGTCGTGAGGTGGAACTTTGGTGTAGAGAGAAAATGAGATAGATAATTGAACCTGTTGATTCACATGAATACCAGGAACAATTCTTCTAACTATCGTTGATTCACAAATGAATACCGATAATCAGGGTATAATTCACACACTAACACACACTTGTGATAGGGAGGAAAAAACTTTTCATATATTTCATGATTAAAAAACTGATGAATAACAAAAACTGGATCCCAATTTATAGATGAGAATTATGATAAGGAAACCATAAAGTTTAATGAACTAAATTAAATAGATAGGAAACTCAAAAGTCATCGATGCCTCCACATCAATCTGGATGCTTCCGCATCAAACTTTTATTGCTTATTTTTGGATCCATGGTTTGTGTGGTGATTTTTTATATAAAAGTGAAGAGAAAGAAAGGAGTTTTTGATGTAGGATGATTTGTTATTAAAAATAATAAGGATATTTAGAGTTGAAAATGCTTTAAAAAAGGGTACAAAAAATAAAAAAAGGGAACGACTCTTTTTTTGACCGTTAGTGGGCCCCAACCACCAACGGCTCTCTCTCTCTCTCACGCTCGGCTTCCTTACCCAAATCGATCATCGATTTGCCTTACCCAATCATCCGGCGGCAGGTGTTTCCGATCTAACCAATCGGCGTCGAGTCCTACCCAACTCCCACTCCCTCCGGCCTTATATTACTATCACTACAAAAAGTATGGTTTGTTGAGACGAATTTGTTTGCGGCGAAATGGTTTCGTTGCAAAAAAAGTCACCAAACGACAAAAAAAGTGCACTTTTTGATTTTTGCAGTGAAACTAAAAAATTTGCGGTTCGTCGCAAAAAAGAAAATGAAATTAATATTGAATTTCTTTAATAAATATGTTTTTCACGACTTTTTTTTTGTTGCACCTTTTATTATGTCATCCATATTCGCCAAAAATGGATCGGGTTAGAGATATTTGGATCGCGTGCATCGCCAACTCTAAGCCTAATCAACACACCAACATCGGGGGCACCGGGGAAAGTAAATTTAAGATGAACACTTTAAAACGTAAAAAGAATAGATGCGACAAATCTCTCTATATAACTAAGAGAGGATATGGTTGATCCTATGTGGCACTCCTCTTAGCTCGCCACGTCAACTTTTTCCTACGTGGCGTCACCATAATGATTTGAGTTACACGTGCTGGCACGTAATTTGTTTACATCAGCTTCCACATTGGCACCTAATCTGCTTACATCAGCTTCCACATAAGCGTTTAATAGTCACAAGCATATTTAACAAATCCTATATAAAAAATGCTAGAGGCGGGGATAGAACCCGCGATCTCCGGGTTAACTTGTAATCTATTTGACGTTTTGACCGCTTCTATCAATACAGTTTTTGTTTGTTTTTTTGTAACAACACAATACATATACTATGGTAGATTAAGCGGCTCACAATAAATACAAGAAAAGACATCTCAGATTTATGATTATTTTCACATGAAATCAACTATTGGAATTCATAATCTTTGTGATATTGTAGAAAAGCGTGAAGTGTCGTGAAATTTTAAGGGTTATTAAGTTTAAGATTATGTTTGAATTAATTTCATAAAGATGGAATAAATCAAATTAATTTAGAAGTTTTGTTTTTCGCATTGGGTCATATTTAAGGTGCTAAATAATCTCGTGCGTCATTGATCGATGGTGTTTTAGTGTTGATTTTATCATACTGCATCATTGAAGTACATTATATTGTTATAGTTTTAGTTAAAATCAGATTTTGTTTTAATAAGTAGCCACGTACTTTCAGCTCAAGTGTTTTAATAAAAAAACAATGATACACATAAATTTCATATCATGTTATGTTATTTTGTGAGACTTAAGAATTCACCTAATTTTACAATCGAATATATGTTTTTATTTATT
>JAOEHQ010032091.1:0-13150 GCA_025447715.1 Asclepias incarnata | reverse complement strand
TAAACAAATATTAAGTTAGATCAAGTGGTTTGTGCATAATATTAAAAGTCAGAGGTCATGGGTTCTAATCTTGTCTTTGGCTTTTTAATTTGTTATTTAAAATTAATTTGAACAACAATTAATGTTACCAAGTCTAGACGAATTCAAATTAGAATGTAAATTTGAACTAAAAATACAACTTAAATTTAAATATTTAAGTTTGCCAACTAATAATGCCATGTAAGATTAATTTAAATGTAAATAAGGACTATTTATTTAAAAATTTGACAAATAAGCATAAATCCTAGTTGTTATCTAAATGAAAGTGTCACATAGAAGCAAACATATCCTCTTTTAGTTATCTATAAAGATTTCAACGGAGGTAGATGAATAGATTTTTTATGAAATAAAGTTTTGCATATTTTATTATCAAGATAGTTTTTTTTTTAAAAAGCTTGACTCAATCTATTTGATCAAAGAGTCTTTTTCAATACTTTCGCATTAACTTTAAAATTCATTTTATTAAAAAAAAATTTTTGACTTCATCAAACATTCTTTATTTAATATCATAAATTAATGTTGACGACATAGAAAAAAATAATTATTGATAGGTTGATACCATTAAAGATGCTCTTATATTATTGGGATAATGACATATGAATGTAACCAACTATGTCAAAATGGTTATGTTGTGTATTGACCTACTCGAGTGGCTATTTGATGTAATGACGTATGTATTTTGGGTTGTGATGTAACTGGTGACCGACTAAACAGGTAGCCGGTTACCATTTAAATTTTATTTAAATAAAATATTATGTGGCATACTGACATGGACTAGTGTGTAACTAATGTATCTTCTTCCCCAAAATACCTCCTATTCTACAAAAAAAATATTATGTGGCATACATATTCTCAATCGTATATTTATACGTATTTGTTTACAAAGATATTTTGTTAACATTTGCCTATAAATAGCAAGTGAAGTTATTGCAATTTCTCAAGCTTTTACAAAATCATACACTGCAATAACTTCTTGTGTTGTGACAATAAATACTTGGGTATTTATTACAATACAAAATATTTAGATCACTTTTGTTATTCATAGGTTGTTAGAATATATTGTAATGTTTCATTTACATTATTCTTGTTCCGCAACAACTTTTTGTATTTTGTTTATTCATAAATAAAATACATTTGAAAATTACATTTATGTTCTTTACTTTTATTGTATTTAAGCTTCAAGTTCTTATATTTATTTTGAGGATTGAATTCGTTTTATCAAGTTAAGTTCTTTTGAACTTATAAGTCTTCGATAATAATTCATATTATAGTGTTTGGGGTTAAGCCATCGTATTTGTTGGACCTAACATTACTGATATCTATAAAGTTTCATTTTCGTTGCCTGGCATGCCATTTGTTAAAACCTTAATTTATTCTAATTAAAAGTCTTCTATTGTTTTGCTGTTGCAAAACTATGTATATATATAGATATGCATCAACGTATATTATAAATAAAGCCTTATATGTATTTCAAAATACTAATAGAATATCTACAACTTGTTTTTTTATAATTAATAAAATAACTTTAATCAGAGATAGAACCTTTAATTACAATGACAACAATTTAGCATAGCATGACATGTTGGCCCAAAGGCCCCAAACCATAATAATAATAAAGGTTAAGTACCTTTTTCGTCCATGTGGTTTTAGAAAAAACGATCTTTCGTTCCTCCCGTCAATTTTGTTCTTTTTTCATCCCTGTAGTCGAATTTCCGTTAAATGGGACGCGTCCTTGTCGTTAAGTCCCCCTACATAAGGGGCATTTCTGTCATTTTAATATGTTTCTTCTTCCCCAAAAACTAAACTTATTAACCCTTTCATAAAATTCATACATATATCCAAAAATTCATAAAATACATCCCGATCCAAATAAAATTCATACATAATTCAAGCTTTTTAGATTTATACACACACAAATCCACACCTTCCAAAGATTGAACAGAAAGATTGAACAAAAGAGCTCGAATTCGAAGAAACAAGTTTCTTATCATCATCATCCCATAACAAACCTTTTAGCTCTTTATGAACAAATTGATACAAATTTGACAACAAAAAATCAGGAGCATCAGGACCATTAAATCCCAACAAAAACCTGCAGCCCATGTTCTTCGGAAACCACAACATGAACCCTATCTTCACCTGCTTTCCCTTGAGCCCATTCAAGGTTTTGACTTTGACTAAAACCTTGATCATCAACACCATCAAGAAAACTACTTTCACTGCTTAAATATAAACCGTAAAAACAATGTTGTGTTGATGATTGTAAACTTATTGATTTCCTTCCTTTTACCTGCGATTCTTGTCACAAGGTGTGTTTTCTTTCTTTCTTAATTCTTTTTTCTCCTTTTATAGTTAATTTATTATATGTTATATATATATTGTTAATTTAAAGATTATAAATATTGTTAATTTTGTGATGTTATGTATTTGTGTTGCTTCTTGATGTATGTTAAGCTGTTTTAATTTAGATGTTAATAATGATATTTATGTAACTTTGATGTTGATATTGAATTTGAAGTGTGTGTATCTATGTTTAGGATTTTATGCAGGATTTAGAAATGGGAATAATGGTTTAATTCGTCTTTGTTTTATTGGCTTATTGAAATTTTGAGGGTGTTTTGGAGTGTCTATTTCAAGTACCTTGCATAGCTTGCGTTTTTCGGAAGCCAAAATGATGTTTCAAGTATTTGGCTATTAGGTGTGTGTTAGCTAATTTGAAGGGAAAAACACACTTACTTCAAGTGAGTGATGTTTATATGTACTCCCACACACCCGAAAAGCCGATGAGCTCAATTTTACCAGACTTATGAGTTTTTCAACTTGACCATATGGGCTTTAATAATAAAAAAACCAAACACAAGTTGATAAAATTATAAGCTGTTTGGGTTTGTTTAGTTGCATTTGGGACATGTTCTTATAAGCTTGCCTTTCTTCTTCTCGCTCTTTTATGCATTTGGGACCAGTTGGTACACATTATGTTTGTCATGAACACACCAATCTTAATCTAGAATGTATGGATTTTTCTTGCAGGTTTTTTGTCTAGAACATCGGGGTTACAGTACGCATCAATGTCCCAATGCCAAGAAGAATGATCTCACGGTGGTTGTATGCCCACTCTGTGCGAAAGGGGTTCATTTAATCCCTGATCAAGATCCAAATATCACATGGGAATCACATGTTAATACAGATTGTGACCCGTCAAACTATGCAAAAGTCACCAACAAAAAGAAATGCCCTGTTCGTGGTTGTAAAGAAACCCTGACATTCTCAAATACAATCAAATGTCGCGACTGCACCATTGATCACTGTTTGAAACACAGGTTCGGACCCGACCACAGTTGTCCTGGTCCTAAAAAGCCGGAACCATCTTTCCCATTTTGGCGGGCCTCATATACCAGAAAACAAGACCCACCACCAAAGCGTGTGACCCATGTGCCCGGGCCAGTATCTTCACCCTCCTCGTCATCATCATCAAAATGGGCTACAACTTTCCGTAAGGCAGCCTCCTCTGTTAAAGCGTCGGCAGAGGCTGGATTAGCCAAATTGAGTGGTCCCAGCGGTGGTCAAGGTGTGGGTGCGGGTGCAGGTGCAGGCACAGGCACGAGCACAAGCAGTCAAGTGGAGGTGTGTCCAGTGTGTAGTGTGAAGTTTTCTCGGGTTGGAGATTTGATAGATCATGTGCAGAAAGTTCATGAGAAGAATGGGGTGATGAAAGCGACATTAGATGTATGCCCAAAGTGTAGTAAAGGATTTCGTGATCCGGTTGCACTTGTGGAGCATGTGGAAAGAGAACATAGAGGAACTTTTAAAGCTTAGATTGTGAGTGTCATTTGTGTTATTGAATTGTTCTGCACAAAATTTTCTACTCTTCCTCTTTTTCCACATTATTATTTTGTGAACGAAACCTTAAAATGAATGTATTTGTTTGTTTTTTAGTTTTGGAAATGTTATTATTTGAATGGAGAGTACATTACGCTTACATGTTCTGGTCGACATGAAACCTTTATAATACGAAGATTACGATGCAATTTCTATTCTTTTGCGATACTTGACACTAACTACATAATTCCTTATATGAGGTATGATAAAATAGCTCATTTTATCATTGCCATGTGTTTGTATCAAATGTTTACGACATAAAGTACATTTTCTGAAAAACATCCGGTTGAGCCCGTTTCAAAATGAACCATAACCAAAACCGGCTCAACACATGTAACGGGTCAAAACCATTATACAAAAATACAGTTAGAATATTTCTCTCTCAGATATTTCTTACATATCCTAAGTATATATTACAATATATTCTAGTGAGTATGAAATTGCTATCGATGAAATATTGGGTGAAATATAAAAAAGCAAAGAAGAGAGAGAGAGAGAGGGAGAAAAATGAGGAATGGTTTGAGGAGAAAACACATAAGAGGAATGGTGGAGCAAATTTTGGAGATTTGGTACACCATTGTTGATATTCTTTAACCTTTTCCTTTTTCTGTTAACCAGCCTTCCTGCCTAGCCTCTCTCTGTATAGGCTTCGACTTGAAGGTAATAAAACAAACAAAAAACAAATCTGTTAATGTTAGATTACATAATTCAATCACACATTTGATTGAATTATGTTTTCTGACGTTAATCATGAATGTATTTTATGTTTTCTTTTTCTTCTTTTGTTTATGATGTGAATCTGATTTGTTGATTCGGATCTTTTGTTTGTATTGCAGGCTGGTGGGGCATTTTAAGAAATACCCCTCTTTTTGTTCCATAGCTTTTCTTCCCTTCTTGAATTACGAGAATATCGTGGTTTGGAAGGGAAGGAAGCTGTTAAATAAACAAACAATTCTAGAATAATTTGGGAAGGAAATTGTTATTATTATCTTTGTTATAATCTAAACTTTGAAAATGAGTGTTGTTTCCGGGGTGATATCAAGGCAAGTTTTGCCGGCATGTGGTAGCCTTTGCTGCTTCTGCCCTGGATTAAGAACAAGGTCTAGGCAGCCGGTTAAGAGGTACAAGAAGCTGATCGCCGATATATTTCCTAATTCACTGGTTAGTGCCTTACAAATTTGCTGCAGATTATAATATGTGTATGTTATTAGCATTGCATTGTTGATTCTTTAATTTGTATCATGAGACAGAAACTTTGTTGGTTTATAAATTTCTTGGTTACGGGTTGAGAGTTACGTTTTTAGTTAACTTTACACGTGTCTCGATTTTCATAAAAGAACCATGTCTTCGTAGTAAGGAATACATTCCACCATGCTTGTTAACATCTTTTGTTTTGGATTATAATATAGGATGAGGAACCAAATGATCGGAAGATTGGCAAACTATGCGAATATGCTGCAAGAAACCCTTTACGGATACCTAAGGTATTTTTTTGCTTTTGATGTAAATGACGCATTATTAATGCTAAAAATTGATGTGGTTTTATTCCGATCTTTCAATATTTTCAAAATGCTATAACTTGAAATGCAAATATTCATACATTGATACACCACACATAAATTATTCACACATTTGACCCGAAATCACAACCTCTTGGTTGTTAGGACACCCAAAATACCGCTAGACCAAAGGCTCTTTGGTATATGTCCTTTATTAACTTTCAATATTGCCTCCAGATCACAGCCACCCTTGAGCAACGCTGTTACAAGGAATTAAGAAATCAAAACTTTCGAGGTGCAAGAATTGTCATGTGTATATACCGAAAGCTATTGATTTCATGCAAGGACCAAATGTGAGTTCATTCCTATTATGTTCATCCAGTTTCTAATTTTCATGTATATTTAATCCTGTTTTCTGTTTCCATGGCCAGGCCCCTTTTTGCTAGTAGTTTGCTAACTATCATGCATACTTTGTTGGATGAGACACGACAAGATGAAATGCAAATTATAGGATGCCAAACACTATTTGACTTTGTAAATAGTCAGGTTTGGAGCATTTCCTTTTTCTTTATATTCATGTTTTTCTACTTTCAGCAACTACATCCTTAACCTTTCGTGATCTGCAGAAAGACGCGACTTATATGTTTAACTTGGAAAGATTTGTCCCTAAACTCTGTCAACTGGCTCAAGAAGTTGGGGAAGATGAGAGAGTGGAGCCACTACGTTCCGCTGGGTTGCAAGCCCTTTCTTCAATGGTATTTCGATTCTTCCCATCTACCATTTCTATATTTTATAATAAGGATATGAAATATTTCATTATGTATTTATTATCTTCTCTCATGTACTGTTTTCGTAGGTTTGGTTCATGGGGAGATATTCTTATATGTCACCAGAGTTTGACAATGTAAGCATAGTTTCAAGTATCGTTGTGAGAGAGTCACTTCTTAGTCGGTACAAAAAACATACGAGTTAAAACCATACTAATGATTTCCTTCATTTCCATCTCATAGATTATATCCGTGGTATTGGAAAACTATGGAGCTTTCGGGAAGGATCCAAATAATCCCAACCAGAATCGGTGGGTAAAGGAAGTGCTTAAAGATGAGCGGAATATCTCTACAAATGCTTTAATGAAGGTTCCGTCATGGAGATCAGTTGTTAATGAGAAGGGTGAAATAATAGTGACACCGTAAGTTCCTGTTCCAAAAAATGTAATGTCGACTTCAAATGATATGAATTAGAGAAAATAATTTAACAAATATTACAATCGTTTATGCAGGGAAGATGCTAATAGCCCTTGCTTTTGGTCCCGTGTGTGCCTTCATAACATGGCTAAGTTGGCCAAAGAAGCTACAACCATGCGGCGAATTCTTGAATCTTTGTTTCGTTGTTTTGATAATGAGAATTTATGGCTTTCTTCACGTGGGGTTGCATTCCCGGTACTCAAGGACATGCAGACCATTATAGACGAATCAGGTACTTCAATTTTATAGAGTCTGTACTGTATATTTTTATTTCTTTATAGTATTTTTGGATGTGCCATATAAAACTGATTATCGCTTGGGTTTGGGTAGTGGTTCTGAATTGACTGACTAATATTCCTCTTCCATTTTCAGGAGAAATTACACATTTTCTGCTTGCTGTATTAGTCAAGCATCTTGATCACAAAAATGTCCTTAAAAAGCCTAACATGCAGCTTGACATTCTAGAGGTTACCACCGCACTTGCACGAGAAACAAAGATCAGGCCATCTTTTGCAATAGTGGGTGCTATAAATGATATTCTCAGACATTTGAGAAAAACATTCCACCATTCACTAACTGATGCAGGCCTTGGAGATGACGTGATCAGCTGGAACAAAAAGTTTCAAGAAGCTGTTGATGGGTGCCTTGTGGAGTTATCCTCAAAGGTCTCTTTACTTCTATCTTCTCAACTTAATTTAGAGCTTGCAAAATGGGCATTTCGGGTGGGTTGGGTAATGGCTCAAACATTTAAATTTTTGGTATTGGGTCGAAACTAATCGGGTTGGGTTTGACATATAACACGTTTGGTCCAATTTTCAGTAATAAATAGTTGGTATATCAAGTATTATTACCAGGATCATATGATTTCAATGTTTTTTTTTTTTGATGAAAATGATTCAAGAGATATTATACATAAAAACACACTTTAGTTGACTTTCGACCCCGTATGAACCATTTGACCTTTTCCTCTTTACGTAGTCCTTTTTATATTTTTTTTAACCGTTTACTTTATTCATTGGAGATTAAAAACACAGCCTGAATCAACCCATTCATAAGTAAATGGGTTGACATTGCCAAATTCTGTTGTAGTTCTCCTTATGTTTATATTGCTTAAAAAAAAGTCTCTCTTGATAAATCAGGTGGGTGATGCTAGCCCCATTTTTGACATCATGGCTTCCATGTTGGAAAACATCTCAAGCATTAAAGCTATAGCACAAACTACAGTTGCTGCTGTTTACCGTGCTGCTCAAGTTATAGCCTCATTGCCACATATGGCATATAACAACAAGGCAAGAACACACAAACTATATAATTATGATTGCTTTATATGAGATCAATCATGTTTTTAGTTATTTTTCTCTTCTAGTTACTTATTTATGTTTAATTCTTAACTTTCCTACCTTAGGCATTTCCTGAAGCACTATTTCATCAGTTGCTTCCTGCTATGGTTCATCAAGACAATGAAACTCGAATTGGAGCTCATCGTATCTTCTCTGTGGTTCTTGTGCCATCTTCTGTTTGTCCTCAACCAACTCCCGATATGGTTATTGATCTCAAAGATATTCCAAGATCTCTGTCAAGAAATGTTTCTGCGTTTTCTTCTTCAGCTGCCCTCTTTCAGAAGATGAAAAGAGACAAGTCTACTTTCATTAAAGAAAAAGTTCATAATGAAGGGGAACCGAAACCCAATAATGGTGGGGTGATAAACAGAATTAAGTCCACTTATAGCCGAACATATAGCATAAAAATTCCAGTGTCTCCAGCTGGAAAAAAGGATAATGTAAGTTCTTCGTTCAATGACTTTTTCTCTATTGATCCTTTCGTATCACATTTTAAAATATCCTTCCCTTTACGTTTCAGGAGGCGGTTACACTTAGGCTCAGCACTAACCAAATATCCCTCCTCCTATCCTCAATATGGGCACAGTCTATCTCCCCTGATAACACACCTGAAAATTATGAAGCAATTTCTCACACATACAGCCTGGTGTTGTTATTTTCTCGAGGAAAGGTAATTAATGGTTCAATCATGATTGATGAAATATAAGGAAGTGTTGGGTGATGGTATGTCGCCGGGGTGGCAATCTCAACATGTTTAATTATGGAGTCATTCAAGGTTATGTTATATCTCTAACGATTCAAATGGTTAAAGTAAAGAAAAAAGATGTTAGATAAAAAGGTAACAGGTCAAATGGGTCGAAAGGTTCTCAAAGTGCTTTTTTGATGCATCTAACCTCTTAAATCATGTTATTCATAAACTAGATTATTATTTAATTACTACAGTTTTTGTAGTCTATTTGTCACTAATTATTTGTAAAATTACAAAAACTTTATGACCTGTTTCGGATCATACAAAAAATCACCCGTTCCATTACCCAACCCACCAATTTTTCAGATCATGTTGTACCTAACCAAGGAGTTGTAGCAGATATACAAGATTAACGAACCCCTATCCTCCGGATTTATATAATAGTCATATCTTTGAAGAGGTGTGCATTTATGCTATGTGAACCTTTTTGTAACTCTATTATTCTCTTGCGACATTGTGCAGAACTCCAGCCGTGAGGCTCTAATTCGAAGTTTCCAGCTGGCATTTTCTTTGCTAAATATTTCTCTTACTGAAGGAGGTCCGCATGCACACTACATTATTATATATAGATGGTACATTAGAAGCACACTGAGAATCTATTTCCATGGTATTTTCAGGCTCACTTCCACCATCACGTCGCAGATCTCTCTATACATTGGCAACCTCTATGATAATCATTTCTGGGAAAGCCTTTGGCATTGTCCCTCTTGTTCCACTTGCTAAGGCTGCACTTGCTAATAAGATTGTATGTGACTTCTTTTTCTGGGCTCTATCAGATATTTTTCCGTTTTCATTTAACGGAAATATCATTATCATAGCTTATGATTTGTAATGGTGGCAGGTTGATCCATACTTGTGTTTGGTTGATGATTGTAAGTTGACTGTTGTTGCATCTGGTTCAGATCATACCAATAGTGGTTATGGTTCTAAAGAGGACAATAGAGCTGCCTTGAATTCCCTTTTGGAAATAAAGCCCACACAAGACCAGTCAGCACTGGCTGCTGCAGTTGTGAAACACTTGGAAACCGTCATAGGGGTAAACATATCAAATAATTATCTTGTAGTTTTTGCAGAAACATGCTTATTAACTCATCTTCACTCTAATCACTCTTGTCTAAATGCGGCAATGTCAACCCATCTACTTGAAAAGGGGTTGGAATATTTATCGGGTCAAAGTTAAACACTTGCCTAAAAGTGAATTGGAAGTTGCCCAAAGTGTTATCAATTGTCTTCAGCCTTTTAAAGAACAAATTAAAATTTGATTTTGATATTGTAGTTTTTATAGTCAACATTAACACCTTAATATATATGAAGTATTAAGTTAAAACAGAAATCTATTAGCAGGTCAACCCGCCTGATTCGCCTGACCCATTTGGACCGATTTAGTAATTTCCTATTTTGACCCGTTACCTAACCCATCCAAACTGCTCATTTTTGCCACCTTTACTCTTTTGGATCAAGTTATACATATCAAGTGTTTTGCTAATTTTGACACGAAGTTCATACGAGTGCAGTCTGAAATAACCAGCATAGAAGAGGAGTTGTTGCATAAATTTGTCCCCGATGACGTGTGCCCAATAGGCTATGGGTCAATAAGTACATTACTAAATAAGGGTCACCCAAAAGATGAGGTAAGTGCTCTTAAATATATATGATTTTTAAACTTATAATATCACTTAATCTTCTACATATATGTTGATTTTCTTTAGGTTTCTCCACTCTTTTCACTCGATGATGACATGACCAAATCAAATTCGGAGATAGCACTTGAAATGTCCGACCTCTTGAGTGTTGATCAGTTGTTAGAATCGGTAAGTGTTCCGTCTTGATGTGAAGTCAATTAGGAATATACTTCCGCTAGACTCACAAACAGAACAAGTGAACATAATGACATAAAAGTTCTGTATTCGAAGAAGTGTTTATTTCTAATTTCTAATCTTGTGCAGGTAATGGAATCGGCACAACAAGTTGGTAGAATGTCAGTATGCAATGCACCCAATATGTCATTCTTGGAAATGACCAATCACTTTGAGGAGCTTGGAGCTGGAAAGCAAACAAAGATGTCCAATGTCATGGGCATGCAACATAAGGCAGTGCACCAAAACGTAGGAGTCCAATCGGTACCTTTCTTCTTTAATGTATCAACTTTGAACAAAAAGAGATATACATATATAAAATATATATTTTTAATGTGCTTGCATATATATTGGTTTTATCCTGTTACAAAGTATCAATTTAAGTACTTATTAACTTAGAAAATTGACAATCTACGTTAACTATTCAAGGGTATTAGAATCTAAACAAAATATAAAGAGTAATTTCCTTTTTTTTGTGAACAATTTGATCTGAACTCATCCATCTCTCTTTCTTCCCTTAGCAGGCTGTCAATCCTTATATGGAACAAAGTGCACCTCCTGCTGCAAGTAAACCCGGCCCGGATGCACCTTCATTCAGGCTACCAGCAGCAAGTCCATACGATAACTTCTTACGAGCAGCTCGATCTTAATTTATTAAAACCATCACATGATTTTATTCTTAGATTTGAATGTTATGAGGTTTGAGCAATGTGAGTTCTTCTTTTCGGCTCTTTTGTTGTAAAAGTTTTTGACCTTCTTTCTTCAAGGTGAGTGTAAACAATTAAGATTGTAACTAATATAAACAAGTCGTGTCTTATCCTTTTTCGGTCTTGAGAAGATTTGAAGTCATTCTAATGGTTTTGAAATAGATCCCTTGATGTAGATGAAAATGCAAATGGCACGAGTGTTGCATTAATCTTGTAACCAAAGGCTAGCATTACAACCAAGGGGAATAACACCCATGGTAGTTGTAAGATTCAAATCAATACCTCTAGCTGGTGGCATAATAGGTGGGTTGGGTTATTTGTCAATATGGTCTGGGTCAAAATGAGCCAGGTGGGGTTGACAAACATCTTTTTGTCCATTTTTTTGGATTTAAAAGTAATTAATGTGTTGTTATAATTGTATTAATCAATTAATTTGTTTAAAAGGTTATGTTCATTAAATTACACTTTGAGTGATTCAAATCCGTTGGACTTGATTTCTTTTAGCTAACTTTGTTTTAATAGACCAATCCGATCTACTTTAAAATAAAACACAATACAAATAGACCTTTCATAAGAAAACGGTCAAAATCACCACCTCTCCCTTTATGGACAATCTCGAACGTTAGCCCTCCTCTTTATGGGCGTTTCTATTTCCCATTTATTCTCTTATCAAATAATTGGAATCCGTAGTCAAATTATCATTATCCTACAAACAAGAAACTGCACATTGTGATTTAAAGAAGTGAACCAAAATGACACATAAGTTGATGAAATAGTATAACCTCAATTTACATGAGACATACACTTTAGAACTAAGCATGCGACAAGCATAATGCATATAGTTTTGTAGGTTGCAAATTCATTTAGATTAAGATGTCGTCGAATTGGGATAAAAACAGGTTTACGGATGATATTTTCCATATCCAGGTTAGCACAAGGACAAGTCTTTGACTCAAATAAACCGTGTTGATTTCTTTCTCTTGCGTTCTCTTAGATGTTGCTTTGAAAAGTTCAAAGCTAAAACATTTTATGAATATGTCTAACCACTAAACCACCGATGTCGCGGTTATTCCAATGATTTGGGGGTATCATATGAAACAATAGAAACATAAAGTTCATTTTAGCAATATTCAAATAAACAAAGGGCTTTATTGAAAAAACTGATGTAGGTTTATATTTCCAATTCCAACACCTCCGGATCTTCATTTCGCTGTTGGTTTTTGGTTGCGTCTCATTTTTACTTCTTCTCCGATCTACACAAAGGTATATTTCAATTTATTGCTATATATATATATATATATATATGTATATATATATATATGTGTGTGTGTGTGTGTTTTTTTTTTCTAGCAGGAACATTTTAGGAAAGTAACATTAAAGATGCTCTAATTATCTTTTTTAACAATAGAAAATTTATTTAAATGGTTGAAAAGATCAAAAGACATCAACCATAAAAAATGAAAAAATAATTACAATCTTAGGAGAGGATTGTCAATCCAATCATCCCAAGTTAAGTTTTTATTCCTACTAATTATCCAATAACAAGAGTAAGAACGAATAAAATCAAAAAGAACCATTTTTTGCTTCTTCCCCAGGGAAAAGACCTCTTCGTTTTCGAGATGCCAAATAGCCCACCCCAAATTGTGTAATTAATCGCCTCTATCCAGAGCCAGCCTAGTAAGTGTAACACCCCGCCTTACCACAACACAATATTGTCCGCTCTGCCCGCAGGCTCACGGCTTTATTTCTGGTTGCTCGGGTAAACTTCCCAGGAGGGTCACCCATATGGCATTGCTGCCGCCCGAGCACGCTTAACTGTGGAGTTCTCCTCTCATCCA
>JAOEHQ010032080.1:0-13151 GCA_025447715.1 Asclepias incarnata | reverse complement strand
AGACTGTTTCCATAAGGACCTCCGGCCAAAACTCGTACAGAACAAGAGGGAAGTAATGAGTACGTAGTCATACCTGTTGGCCACGTCTCGCATATCATTGTTGTAAACACATATCCTTCATTTGTTCCGTTCGTTGTGTTATTTTTTAAGCAGGTGCTTTGGCTGCACAAGCTTTTGCTTGGGAGTTAGGAAGTGCAGCTAGATTAAATTTGGTTTTTAAGAACTTGGGGAGTTAGGAAATTTAGTTTTACCTAGTAAATTTACTTTTTGAAATAGAAAGTAGATTGGTTGCGCCTAAAATGGAAAAATGAAGAACACGTGTTTACAACAATGATACTCCTCATTTATAATGTTTGTGAATGTGAAAAAAAATTACCAAAAGTTTTTGAAACTCAATTTTATTTTGATATAACAGTAATTTCTTCTTCTCAAGTGGAAGCGTTGTTTGTCAAAGTCTCTGCTGAGAAAAACGCAACAAATGGAGCAAGGATGTGTCTATACTCTTTGAAGTTTTTGTTGAGAACAATATGTAAGATATTATTTGCAAAGGTTATCTTATAAGATATGAGATGTTACAAATAAGTGTGACTTGTTGGTAGTTTCTTTTCATTCTGGTGTTCTGTTCCTTTATGGCTCAGCAACTTTATTTTGATCTAATCCGATCTGATGGTTCAACTTTCTAATGTGTAGTTGTGTATGCCTTTCCTCCAATTTATATATGTCAAGTTTTTAATATATGTTTAATATATGTCATCAAGTTGTTGACATGATAGTTACAGTTCTTTAAATGCTCTTTATGTTGATCATTGCCCGTTTGTGTATCAAAAGATGTGCAACCAGATACTGTAGTATGTGCTGTTTGCTGTCAACGTGGAAAACAGTAATAATAAGATGTGGGCTTCTAGGCAGTCACATCGAAGCAAGGCATGCCCACAAAGGACCTACATACATCCATACACACGTTTCTTACCATGAAAATATGTAATTTTTTTGATGTTCTTGTATGCGGGATTGTAGGGTTAATGTAAGGTCCCAAGTACCATCTCCGCAAGCCAGCAAAACCTAAATCCATCACAACGCTTCTATAACCTGTCGAACCCGTCTGATTCCATTCATGAACCACAACATAGACAATCACCACTACTCAGATTTTACGCTTATGACCCGACATGTTGCTATAGCCGCAGGGCTCATTTTTGACGGGCGAGCCGAACCGGGTTTGATTCTTCCTTTGGCTGTTAATGGGGTTTAGGTGTGAATGTGAGAGATGTGATGGGGATTTGTTGGGTGTGATGTTGGAGTTTGTTTGGGAGCATGCAGGTAACTTTTTTTGTGACGAAAATGCTTGTGTGAAATGAGATAGTATCCAAGACAGTAAATCCAACTAGTTTTTATTGTCGTTATTCAAGCTTTCTTTTGATTGTCCTAATTCTTGGCAGACCACTTAAGTATTGTGCTGTTTGCTGTAAATATGGACAGACAGTAATTATATGTTGGATTTTAGGTGGGCATTTCTTGAAGCAAAGGATGTCCACAAAGGACCTACATACATTATTGGTACATACTATTGTGTTTGTGTATACTTTCAATGAGACGCATGACTCATCTATAATTTGTTATTTGCTACTTCTATTGACGTTATTTGGTGACTGTTGGGTAAGTTGACTAGTAATTGCTGATATATAAGCCAAGATGAATATCACATGACAAATTATCACTTGATCTTGTATTAGGCTAGGAAATCCATGCTGAAGTGATATATTTTTTTGGTATGAACATGATAAATTACTGATTGTAGGCTTATAGTTAAATGGGAGATTGCCTGATGACCTGCAATAAGAAGCCTACCACATAAAGCTGCCTGATTTGCTTCCTTATCAATTTATTATCTATGATACAACAGTTAGTAGTTGCTGTCTTGTTGATTTTTTGGTTTCATTGTAGCATCCTTTTATTGACATTCACAGAACTATTAAATTGTCCTAATTCTTAGCAAGCCGCTTGAGAATGTGCTTCTTGCTGTAAACATGGACATACAATAATTATAATGAAATGTTGGCTTAAAAGTGGGCACGGTGAAGCAAAACATGCCTATAAAGGACCTACATACATCTGTACACACATTTCTTACAAGGAAATATTATAATTCTTGCTGTTCAGTTATGCCGGGGTCTACTGTTGGCTGTTGCTTTTATTTTTGTTCTTACTTATCAGTGGTTTGTGCCTTGTAAGCATTCTCTTTCTGGGCATGTTTATATTGATTGTCCTAATTCTTGGCAGGCCACTTAAGTATGTGCTTCATGCTGTAAATATGGACGAATATTATTTATATGTTGGCTTTAGGTGGGCATTTTACTAAGAAAAGGATGTCCACAAAGGATCTACATACATTATATATTATATGTGAATGGATCTACTCATCTACATGTACTTCAGGGAACATAAAACTCCTGTACATTGTTATTTGTTCTCTATTGATAGCTCATACCATATTGTTTTCCTTATGGAGGCAATATGTTCATTTTACCAGGGTAATCCCTTTTACCCAAAAATATGTTCATTTTACTAGTGTAATTGGTGACATGTTGGAGAGGACAATATCTAATTATATGGTACTTCATACAGTTTTACTTGCATTAGAATGTAACTAACTATTTTAATAAAAATAGATATATAATGGTGCTGGCTGAAATTTCTGATCCGTTTTGCATCAGGTGAACTGTTGACAACAATAGAAGCAAGAAGACGCCAACAAATATATGATAAACTTTCAGCCAGTGGCAAGCATACAACAGCTCTTCTGGTAGTGAGAGAGCATCTTCCATCTGGGAATGCATGTATGAGAATTAATATTGATGCCACAAGGATTGGCAATGTTGCAAGATTTATCAACCATTCTTGTGATGGTGGGAATCTTTCAGTAGAACTGGTACGAAGTTCAGGTGCTCTACTACCTCAAGTCTGCTTTTTCGCATCCCGAGATATATTAAAACATGAAGAACTCACTTTTAGTTATGGAGATGCTGGTCTGAATCCAAATGGCTCAAAGTGTTTATGTGGCAGTGGTTGTTGCTCTGGAATCATGCCTTCTGAACAAACATGAGTCCAGATTTACAGGTATTGTTATTTTGTTATATTGTGAATTTGATATCTCTATGAAATGATTGCACATTTGTATCATTATTTTGTTAATGTTTATAGTGTGTCTTTGATCTGTGTATGTGTTCTATCTCTGGTTGAGGTGAGCCAGGTAGCAAGATATGAAGGACATGTGGGTTGGGTAATGGGTCAAAACAGGTTGGGTTAGGTTTGATCGATTGGCAAACACTTTATTGTTTGTCATTCTATCTTTTAAAAGAATTTTATAAATTATTACTGTGTTAGTTATAGTTACAAAATAACATCATTACTATTACTCTGTATTATGTAGTTTATTGATTAGGTTTTAGCATGCGATGCATTAAAAATAGACATCAGGTTCAGCCCATTTGACAAACTCCCTTTCAGTTTTTTTTTTCTTTTGATTGGCCCATTTGAGATAAGACACAACACAAATCAACCATTAATGAATGAAGGGGTCAAAATGGCCTCATAACATCTGGCATCACCAAAATGGTTTTTTACTATAAGGAGCTTTTGTGATAGAGCTTATAGAAAAACTTGGGTACGACATTTAATTCAGATTCTTGTCCATACATATATTTATTTCATGTCTTTAAGTTGTAAATAGAAGTCATTCTTTGAATATTATTTCTAGCCACTTTGATCATCCGATCTTCTACTGTTGTTTCTTCAAGTATGATCATATCACTGTATGACAAATTGAGCCACTTATTTGATTATAGGAAAATTCTGCAGTTCGTTTCATCGGAAACAATAAGAATTATTATCTGGATTGGAGCATCTGATTGGCAAAGGCCAAAGGGTCCCCACTCTCTTCTTCGTCATCATCCTCGTCATCATGACATGGTTGACAAAGCTGAAGAGGATTAAAGCTCTGTTGTGAAAGAGCAGCACTGTGATGATCATCTGCAAGATTATTCAAACCAGAATCAAAGCTGTTCATGTTAAGTATGTTGTTATTTGAAGCAGATGAAGCATTTGAATATGCAGGCTGTAGCAGTGAAAGGTGGTGCATCGGCTCCAGTTGCTGCTGTGAACTCTGAAGCGCGTTTGCTACTAGAAGCTTGTTGTTTATCAGCTGATTCTGTACCATTGCTAGCTCTGTCTGCAATGCTGCTACCTGTGAGTACAAACATAATGTTGCATTATTCAAAATTTCTGTAGAAGTAGAAGAACCTGATGAGGTATCTTGAATTAATCTGGATGTATTTCATGTAGACGTTACCATATCAACCCATTTATTTATGAATGGGTAGAGATTGGTTATATAAGTTGTGCCAGCAAACAGTTTTAAAGTTGGCGAAGTATATTTCTAATATACAAAACCTCTTAAATCACAAAACAAAGTTTTATGATTAAAGTGATATCATACATAACACTAAGAAAGACCCCTTTTGACCAGCTACCCAACCCACTTGAACCCAGCTGTTGTCACCTCTAATTCCATGGATATCATGCAATCTTGTACCTGTTGTTGCAAAGCCAGTACAGTAGAAACACAACCATAAACCGGGTCGGACAACCTAGCCTGAGCTTCGTAAGATATGGTCACGACTGCATGTTGTCTCCGGTTCACAGGTATGTGCATTAGCAGTTTTGACACATTGCTGGCTCCAAACACCTTATGTACTGCAGCGAACCGGGCTGCACCCTGGTCGGACCCAAAGTAGGGTGCAAAGATGCACCCGTTGACACACTTCCTTCTCAAGAATTTACACGCCCCACAAGGCGGGTTGGGAATCGATCCAGTTTCGGTTGTGGCCTCATATGACCCACCAGCCCGTTTTCCGACTCCGGTTCCCTTTCTTCGGCTGTCTGATGACTCAGCCATGCTAAAATGACGAATGATTGATGGAAATGTGAGTGGGTTTAGGGGACTTAAGGAGGTATTAGAAGATGTAGTTATATGAGTAATGGAAGGGTTGGGAGCACATAAATCTCGTGAAAGGTTGGGTAAAGTTTTTGGTGTGAGAAGAAGCTACAAAGAGAGTGCATTCTTAGTTGATTGAGAGTAGTAAACTTCTATTATAATATTCCATGATTACGGTCAATTAGGCATTTAAGAATGTATTTAATGGTTTCATTTAAATGGTAATATCAATCTAATTCGTCTTTTTGGGTGTGGTTTGTTGGGTCTTTAGAAAGACATTAGATACGGAAATCTAAAAGGAAGATGGCGTTGGTTTCTTCGTGGGCATACCTCATGGTCGCTCCACATGAGAAGACACAAGATTTATGCTTCTCTTGTGGCGTGTGGGAATGCTACCAACCATACCTAATTCTGAAACTGAGCAAGTCATGAATGTAGCACAACTTTAAGAAAGTAAAAACGTATGCTAGTTCAAACACTCCACACTGAACTCATGAGTATGACTGTACTTGGAATATAATACGTATATCATGAAGAAAAACACCACCAACTCTAATAGATGGAATCCTTATAGAGTTTTAGTCCTGAAATCGTGAGTACTTTACGCGACTAAAGTGATCACCTTGAATGTGTATATTATGTTTGAATTGACACATGCAAACCATTGATCTCCGTATTGATTTGTTTAATTCTCTTGCAGATATGTATTCGTGGCAATGTCTCTTCATTATGAAATTCGTCGTCTATAATAACTTCCTGCAGGGACCACTATTTTGAGGTCTTGGTAGCATATGCTGCTGGTTACGGATTCTTTGCAAGAAATTTTCTCTACAGTTTCATTTTGGATTGCATTCGTATCATTTTACAGTGATAATGTCACATGCTCAAGTAAAGTTATGTTCAGAAATTCCAAAACAAGTGTTGAGAAGCACAATTCTTATCTTTGGTTGACACAGAACTTTTTAATGCTTTTTATATATATATATATGAAAAAATATACTCAACTTAAAGTTTTAAAACCTTGGATATTCTTGGGGTCATTTATCCACAAGCTGCATTAACGTATGAAGTATAACAAAGAATATAAACATAGGAAATCATGTATTTGAGAATAAGCATAATAATTAGACTTGCCTAAACTAAACACAATTGTAGGGTTAAAAAAGTCAAGGGTGTTCTTTTGCTTAAAACTTTACGTATTTTTCTGTTTGTCTCTTTAGATCATCGTATTTTTTTTCCCTTTTAGGTCATTAAAAATTTTCAAATTGTTCAGTCTTTTTATTCGGTTTTCAAATCCTGTTGACTATGATGACCTAGTTATTATTCTAACTAACATTAAGTGAAGTAGCATTGCTTATGTGGCCTTTATTCAAGAGGTGATGATCCATACATTACTATTTTTTAGTCGTATATCACAAAAGATGCTTTAAGATATTATACAGTACACTAATGTCAAGCATGTTTAGTGTCGTAGGGCTAAAAAAAGATGGTATACGAATGACCAATCATACTTAAAGGCCACATGAGCAATGTAAGCTCAATTAAATGAGTTCATGTCAGCTAGAATGATAGTCACGTCATCAGGTTGAACAGGAGTTAAAAACTGAATGACCTGGATGAGACAATTTGGCAATTTTTAATGACATAAAGTGGAGTAAAAAAATATGATGATTTGGAAGGAACAAACAAAAAATACGTAAGAGTTTTAAGAAATAAACCCAAAAGTAAAACATGATATCCACCTTATCTTGTATTAACATCTTTCTTTCTTTTCAAAGCCACCTATTTTTCTAATTACTTAAATGAAAGGCCAATAGGCTTATTTTTAACATCCTATTTTTGTATTAATTGAATATATGTTTTTATAATAGAATAACAACATAAATTTACCGTGTGATGTCTCTTAAATATAGTTTTGAGTAAAATGAAAATCTAATTTGTTCTTTTCTTAAATATGTCTAATTAACTCAACTATTAACATATGGATTCTAATATTTTTATTTTCTCATCTTCACCTTTAATCTTTTTATATGTCTTGATCTTCATCTTAGGCATGTTTTAGGCTTATGAATTTGTCATGTTTGTTTAATAAATCATAACTAGAAAAACTTACAGAATTATCATCGCAAGATGTATTTTAGTCTTGAATTTTTACTACCTTTGTCCGTCATTCATCCATGGGACAAAAGCTGGTATTTTAAGAAACTTTGAGTTCATTGACTGTACCAGCTTACTAGCTTATGCCCCAAACACAAGTGTTAAAATCTAGCTTTGTTTGGATAACAATTTACAAGCTTTTTCTAATGAATCAACCATTTATAATATTTCGTAAAATATATATATATATATATAAAGAAGGTATTTACAGGTAAACTTGATGCGTATTGAACAGATCCTATTTTGACTGCAACAAACTTCAACTATATATGGGTGCGACGAATGATAGAGACATTTTATGCAACACCAACAAAGGATTAACAAAAAAATAAAATAAAAGTAATTATAGATCGTCATACTAACACCTATACACCCATCTTTTTAAGGAACACAAAACATGCTCAAAAGAAAATTCAACAGCAGCTTTAAACTGAATAACAATACGATGAACTCATTTCGATTATCTGGGGACCCATATACTCAATTCCCTCCATTTCCGATTCTTTTGGAACCTCGATTTCTTCTAACCAACAATATCGCTCACTTTCTTCTCCAGACATAACTGCGCATTCATCTGCTAATTATTACAAGTAATCCATCACCAAATCAATCATAACAGAACTATAATTATGAGAATACCAGTGCATCTCAGAAAGAACCTTAAATGACCACCAGATATTTGGTTTCTTTATATGTACCGAATTGTTTACGTTCTTACCGTATGTGTCATATAAACAGTAACTGTCTATATTTATATTAGAAAAGAAAAATCAAGTAAGGATATTATTGCTTACATGGAAAAGCAGTGTGTGTAATTTCTCTGTAGTATGAGCAGTCTCGGCCGTCTTTTTTAGAATAAGGAGGTCCCATCACGTCAAGTATTGCACAAGGTGTTATAGCCGTGAAGGCATGTATGTTACCTCCTGAAGTAGGATATAGTACAGAAGTGTCACATGGGGCTGTAAAGATGCCGTCGGCTATCACACTTGCCAGTTTTGCTGCATAAAACAGTCACATTCAAGTTAGATAACGTATATTTGTATTACAGAGTATGTGTTTTAATTGCATATAGGCAGCTGGAGAACTCACGTTGATGTTGTGAGGGAGATACAGAGTCATCCGAGTTAGTAGAGTCAACTAAATCATACGCTTTAATATGCACTTTACCAAGCAAAAGCTTGTTGAAAACCGTCATCCCTGGATGGTTATGAAGAGGTATAACGGCGTTTGCAGGCAAAAAGAAAATACACAACTGCAAAAATACACAAAAGGTTATTTAAGATGGTAGCTGAATACGTACGATAACTGTTCCCATAATTGCCAAAGTACAGAAATAAAGTTTCTTCTTGACACTTACCGAGAATTTCTCACACTGGTATATGGTTGTGCATGCAACTTTTGGAGTTACTCCAGCGATGCTTCTTGTCTTAAAGAATTGCAAATTTCTACTTAATCCAACGTCTTCTGCTATCATTCCATCTGTAACAAGATATGACTCTAGGTAACAAAAAGCAAGCATATTCTTGAACAATCATGATAAAAATAAACTACACAAAACAATTTTTGAAAAGAACGATCATGCACACGAATATCTTCAACTACTAAAAGTACCATAATGAGTCATGTTATTGTGCTAGCTTTTCAAGCAGTTAAAATAAGTTAGAATAGCTTTGAAGATGTGCCTAGGTGATTAACCGGATAGGATCACCGGAGAATGGTAAATAACCCTACATAAATCCTAAGCGTTTACATAGTGTGCTAGAGTTTAACATTGGAGAGAAAGTGGAGGGAAACCTCTTGGGCATTTTTTGTTCCAAATCTTCCTTTCGATTTTAAAAAGAAAAGGAGGGGAAAAAACTGCTAGATCCACGTGAGCGAAACTAATGCAACAAGGATATCAAATCAAAAGATGATGTTCGCTACATATGATAATCTATTGGATTGCTACTCACAAAATCTAAATATACACAAAAAAGAAGTTCCCGCGAATGAAGAAAAAATTAACCGTGAGACCAATTCAACAAAGGCCAGAGTATTTGATCCATCACTAAATACCCTTGTAAGTTGAGACACATTTTCAAGAAATCGACTAGAAGTAACTTTAGTCTTTCGATCCTTTTAGCCCCAAAAGGAAATTATAGGCTAGATCTAAACCGATCTTATACCCATGCCTTAATGACAATTTTTAGCATTAAGCTAGATCCATGTATATTTAATACCAATGAGTTGATTTTCCACAACCCTAACCGGCCACGTTAGATCTATCCATGCTCATCACGTTACTCGTAAATCAAGCTCACCTAGCGTACCGCTACCCCAATAAACTGATCCACCTTTACCACGAAATTTAGCTTTTTTTTGTTGATAAATCAGGTAACCCCAATGGAGATTGAAACCGAGATATTTAAAAATTGCCCCATCTCCTTAGCCAACTATATTACACGACTACGTACGCCCAGAGATAATACTAGTGAGTTGATGGTAAATTTGAACGAATGCATAAACCGTCTAGCTTCACCGTCTATCTAATCTCGACACTAACGATAAACTGGAGTTCAAAAGAACCTAAATGGATATCAAGAAAGAAAAAACACTTCTCAAATCTAATTTCACTTCAACTTAGAGCAAACTACCATCATACACACTTCACAAATTTTCAACATTCCTCCCCAAGCTAGTTACTTCAAATTCTCATCTTTCCGTACATGTGTTATCTATCCTATTAATTATCCCAAACTTCATCTCAAACCATATAAATATATCACAATAAACATCTTATAATTAACTCAAACAAACCAAACATATATAGATTCAATTTCCTAATATAAGCTCAAACTTAACTTCAAATACATACACACAACTTCAATTCTAAAAAGAGGGTAAATGGGTGGGAATCATCTGGTCCCATGTACCGTCTTGGTACCCAAAGCAACTTCTGTGATTCTATCCTTGAGAAAAAACATATATATCCGGTTTTCTACTAGTTATAATTATCCTAACATATATTCGCGAGTAATTAAAACCTTTAAAAAAAGTTATAATTATATATCCTAACGAACCATTAAATTTGCATTACATCTTTTCCTATCCAATAATAACTATACTTATTTACAAGTTATATAATAAATAAAACCTATGCTATACATATACATACACATATAGAATTCAGCAAAGATATACGAGTATATAATATATATATATATACTCACCAAGAATATGACAAATCTTTTGAACATGAGTATCGGAAGGAACAGTCCCAACACCTTTGAAAGCATCAACACAAGACATATAAAGGCGTTGCAAAGGAAACGAAGAAACATCCATCGCCGCCAACCGCCGGCCGTGATCATCATTAATCCTCCTCCTTTTATTCTTTCCATTACATTTCCTCTTAATTTTCTTAATGTTTTTACTCACATCAGCTAACCTTACCTCAATCGTCATCGATCGATGATCTTTCTTCCTTTAATTTCTTATCAGGTCCAATGATATGATCACACACAAATAACTATATATCTATATATATGTATGTATGTATGTATGTATAGTGGTGTAAAAAGTTGGTATTGATGGATGATGAGACGTATAGTGTGAATAAAAATGGAGGTGGAAAAAAACAATGGAAAATGATGAAATTATATGGAAGCATGGCAAAAACCGGGGGCGGAAATGAAGATAACGATTTGCGTTAGTCTAGAGAGAGAAAGTAGATTTAGTTTGTTGATGATGAGAGAGAGACTGAAACAAGGTTGTTTCGATGTTGCGACCACTGTTTCTTTGTACATTAAAAGTTGGCGGTGTGTTTTTTTTTTATAATGTTTTTATTGTATGTAAAATACTGTTTTGCCACTACTGTGTATAGATATTTTGTTGGTTAAATAAATTGCAGTAAATGAAATCCCCTGTTTTGGATAGATAGATATTTTTACAAAATAACAGTATATATAATTGGATTTTTTTAATGACAGTGTTAACCTGCATAAAAAATTTGTATATTTTATATCAAAAGTTCACCCCTAAATTTATGGTAAAAGTACAACTATTTTATGCACGTTAATGACAGTCCTAAGGATTAGCATTAACAAAACCCTGTATAATTAATATATGTTTTTCTATTATGTATGTCTATATATAATTAAAAATATTCTTTTCTAGCCTCCATGAGTCCATGTGTTGTGGGAATTTAGTACACCATTGATAAGTTTGGTAAGAATAGTCAGAAAGCAACTGAGATAGTTGAAATATACCTTTACGGTTAGGCTGTTCATTATTCGGCTCATCGTACTCGTCATAAATCTCGTCCTTCTCATCATGATTGGCAGCACCCCGTCGTCCATCTCGTTGTGTCGATTGCCGTCGTTTTCTGGAAAGGGTTGGACGAATTTGTGTAGGGACATTTTTGGTTTATGTGTGTGTGTGTTTTATAAATTTAATTGGGGATGATGTGAGGATAGAAAGAGGGTGTTCTTGGGTGTGTCTTGGAGAGAGAAAACGACGTGAAAGTAAGGATGAGGTGATGACGACGTCAGGATAGGAAGAGGCCTTAGAAAGCTGAAACTTATATATACTTGTAGAAATGTTTGATTAAATAACTGAAGTTAGAGCTTAACAAATGTAAAATATTATGCAACCAGTGTTGCAGCCATGTCGATGTCTGGCCCTCTTTTATCTCACTTCCATAACCTACCTACAGATCTGAGCCTTCAAGAAAAGAAAAAAAAAACAAATGTAAAATGACAAGAACCAAAATACCAATAAAGTAAGAATATAAGCGTTTTAAGGATATTTATATGAGCTAACATATTATAAGCTCAAGTCAAAATAAATTCTTATTAGCATCCATTCAAACAATTTCTATGGCTTTTTTTTTTTTTTTGTCACAAAAGGGTTTATAGGAACGGACTAACAGTAATTACTTCTGTTTTGTTTTTCATCTATATATCACTGTTTAGCTTCGAAGATGATGGTTAGAAAAGAGTTGGAAATGGTTATGAATATTTCCTAGTTATACTTTGTACATCTGAGTTCAAAACTTATTATAAACAAGAAAAAACTCCAACCATTTTACTCGTTTACTTTCGAGTTAATGAAATCTTTTTGTTTCTTACGAGTCATATAAACTTTTTTTCATTCCTTATAAATCATCAAACTTCTTCCATAATAATCAAATTTTAGGATTTTGGATAAGCTAATCGAAACTTAACTAAAAATAAAAATTAATGACTTTATAAGAGACATGAAATAATTCAATAACTTAAGAAAGATAAAATAAAACACGTGGACTTTCTAAATCATAAACCCTAACATAAATGATCTGCATCAATCAAACATAAACACGTAAATGGATGAGGTTTTTTCTTGTACAGGTTATCAATGGAATTTGACTCTTTTTTTCTAATTTCGATGTATGTGGCCTAGCCGCAGTAGTATCTCGTGTCCACTTCACAATCTTTCCCTAGTCATCTCCAAGATCGTATATAACGGAATTCTAATCTAGGACCTATTGTAAAAAAGTCCAAGATATTAACCACTAAGTCATCTTGAAGGTGGTTGGTTGCATCAATAAATGGAAAAAATAAGTAAAGCGTATAACATCTTTATACAATAATACGGGAAGACGATAAATCTATCACAAAATTTGATAAAATATCATAAAACATAATGTACTAGGGATGAGCTCGGTCCAAAAACCGGCCCGGCCTGGCTTGGTCCGAAACCCGAAAAACACTGAAAGTGAGAACCGAGCCCCGGCCCGTTTAGATGTTAGGCGGGTTCAGTCGATTCCGGGTTATACTGGTCAGGTCGCGGTCCAACCCGATTAGGCCTGATTTTTTTTTTTTTTGGGGGGGCTTTCTTTGCTGGGCTACCTGTTTTGGGCTTCAAGTACCCACCTATTGGACACTTGGACGACCAGAACATATCTATAAGGGCTGTCAATGGGTCGGGTTGGCGGGTTGCGGGTTCGGGTTGGCGGGTTAGCGGGTCGAAAACCTCTGACCCG